>JAVYIG010017225.1:0-27298 GCA_035222895.1 Strongylocentrotus droebachiensis
TATCCAAAGCAATTTTTTTTCAAAATGTATGTTGAGAACAAGTTGACCTAAAAAGTTTCATCATGCTTTTCGTACGCACTGCCACTCATGATGAGAACACTATGTTCACTGTTTGGTATTCACTGTTTTCCAAGTATTTTCCTGTACTCGGGCTTTCCGAAGTTGTTTGTAATTGATAAAGACAATTTCCTCATGTCATGGGATGTTTAAAAAATACGAAGCAAAGGCAACACGATCCTAAAGACTTAAGGAAAAATCATCCTCAGACAATTTCAACAGCCTAAAGCTTGACGAAAGCCTCTTCGCAATGTGCGAACATTGCAATGGCATTATTACCAATCTGAACGTGAATTTATGTAGGCGATACAGTATATATTTAAATTCCCATTGAGTTTTTTTTCCAGAAAGTCTTAGCGATCAGGTTAATTGGGTAGAGAGAGTGGTAGCGATGTAAACAAAAGTTGTAAAGCGAGTTTGTCTGACATAAGATCTGACAGCAAGATCAATGTAAAACATTAATGGAATCTTGATTCCAACCCTGCGATGCACCAAAGAACATAATCCTTTACTCTGACTATCCCCAATTTGCCCCTTTATAGCTCGTTGGTGGAAGTTCGAACCGATGTCGTTTCGACGTACAATCACCGCTTACCGACGGTCCCTCACAATTCTATTCCACGACAGAGTGCTATTGGAGAAAGAACTGGCCAACTTTTGGACCTACCTGAGAATTCTCAGCTCTTTGAATGAGGTGAGAAAGTTAATACTTTTTGAACCCAGAATAATTACCGCAGGAGCAAATGTCTAGTCATTGTTAGTACAATTATCACAAGGCCCTCTTCTCGCTAGCGGGTAACCATACAGAGAAAGACATCTTAAAGGCCCGGGGGGGGGGGAATACTCACATATTAAGACATAAGGAGAAGTGCCGCTCTAATGGATCACTTTTTCACACAAAAATCCCTAAACATGGGTCCCATTTTATACAAGAATACCCCTAAACATGGGTCCGCTTTTCAAAGTTTCCAAGGCTTTAGGGTGTTTGCAGTGTGAAAAATGGGCCTGTATTTCGAAAAAAAATCACCCAACTGACCCTTAAAAATGGGTAGGGGTGTTGAGGCACGCCCCCGTCCAAACCAAATCTGAGTACTCCCCCCCCCCCCGATCTTAAAGGTCGATTGATTGATGACGTCAGCATAAAATTAAATCAAAATAAAACAAAATGAAACAATCAAAATAAAACACAATGAACCAAACAATTATAGCTGCTTGTATACAGGTCCACATACACCCATCCCAACACAAACACACCGAACCATCCAAACATCCACACACACACACACACACACGCACACGCATGCACACACATATTTTTATCGTGACATGACTAGCTTTAATTCTACTCTAATTGACTTTTTGAAAGGAAGATTTCACAGGTGGTAAGGGGTAAGAATATTCCCCCCCCTTTTCCCACCCCCCGTATACCCAACACATGGTCCGATCTTGAAAGAGGAAAGTGTAAGTCCAGACCGCCAATACCACCACCCTTCCTGTAAGGATAATTTTCAACACGGTTAAGGTGTCTAGTTAATTATGTTCACTTTGAATATGTGTCAATGTTTTCAGAGAGTAATATGATATGTCGTGTCGATACATACGATTGTATCGACATCTGTATTTCATTTAACAGGAATACGCATAAACTTTGTGTTATCCTTTGTATTTGTTTGTTCTATATTAGATTAACCTCCAGCAAGACATCCTTTCCATTCAGGCGTTCTACATCCACAATTTAGATAAAGTCTGGAGACGTCCACACCAAGTAAGTGATACGGGTCTGACCGTTCATATTAGTGTAGGGGGAGGGGGGACAATAGTTTTGTCAAAGAATCAATTTTTGTTCCTCGAAGGTTCTTTACAGCAGGAGTTCACAATTTCGAAATGGATGATATAGGGTTCTATTTCATTTTAAGAATTATAAACAATCGGCATAATGTGCCCGATTTATTTATTAGGCCCTATCTTTTTTGGTGTATACGGTTACGAACTTTCATAATATAATTTTTTGTTAGTATTGAACATGAAAAATTGAACTTTCGGATAACCAAACATCTGGAAATAAATATAAAAAAGTGCCATGTATCACATCGAAACACCTTTAAGAACACTTTAGAACTGTCAAGAGTGATTTACTCTCGTATGCTAGCAAGGATTATGGACAGATCTCGTAGTGGTTATGATACATTAATATTTGTATATAGATTTATATGTATTAATTTAACCTCATTGGCATATCATCTGTGTCTTGTCTGAATATACCAGCAATAAATACACTATAAATAAATGACGACATTTTAATTGAAAACTGAATTTCATGATTAAACTAACATAAAACAAGAACAGAGCGTCTCTATAGTGATGCTTTTTTTTTAAATTATCTTTTTAACGAAGTGCTTTTTATTTTAAAGAAGTGCTTTATATGTTTTCACATTTGCAATGTTAATGCATGTATTTGCAATGTTTGCCAAGGACCCACTGAAAACTAATTTTCCCACAGTGTGGGCTTTTTAACGTGTATGAATAAATTCGTTATGTTTACTCTCGTGTTACTTTAAAGAAGAAAAACGGTCATGTACTTTTTCTTGATGGTTATATAGCCGTTGCAGAAATTCTCCTGGACGTCGTATCCATTCCTGATTGATCTAGAGATGAAAACTAAGATGCTTGAATACCAAAACATAAGTGAGCAAGATGTAAGTACAATGTCATGTCTTTGTGAGAAATTGAGATCAGTCAACGAATCCGAACTGTCAATCATTTCAATTGTACTAGTCCATTTAAGCCTACAATATGCGGGCTTGAAGCCCAGTGACCAGGAGTAACGGTAATGTCATTGTAAAGCGCATTGAAGTATTCACGTGATGCTTTATATTAGTGTAATATATTTAAGTTCAAGTTCAAGTTTTTTTTTTCTCCATTTTCAACAAGAAAAACTCAAATTACATATAATAAATGAATTACATGAATTACAAACAACATTTTACATAATATACAAAAGTAATTATTCAAGTGTGTGAGCACTAATTTTTTTGGGGCCCTAGACAATGTAAAAAACCGCACCCCCCTTGAGCGCCAGGAGGGGGGGGGCACCTCCAAAAAAATATAAAATTAACGTGTTTTTACACGTGTTTTCCCAGGCCCCTAGTCAACCCCCACCCCCCCCCCCCCCCACCCCCCCCCCCCCCCCCACTGGATCCGCCACTAAGTTGGTGTGAACCGCATGAATGGAGGACAGTGTATATGAAAATAGGAAGTACGTTGGAATTAAGAGAGGGATTAATATTGCGATGACCTTTTTGTTAATATAAAACAATACTAAATTAACTATTCTCATTACGTTGCAATAACAATAATTTAAGTGTTTTTTAAGAATTTGTTTAAAGTGAATGATTCATGCCTATATCAAGAGTGTTCCAAAATGTTGGACCAACATAAATTAACGTGTTCTGAACTAATAGAGTTCTGAGAAGGGGCAAATGAAATTCATTCGAACATCAAGTTGGTTGTTGAAAAACATAAAATCCAAAGCTTAGTGAAGGTAACATATTATTATCATATTTATACATAAATTTGCCTAATTGGTACAAGTACAAGGCGTTAATATTTGATAATGTATTATACAAAAATAATGGGTCAGTATGAAAGCGTATAGGAAAGTAACAGATAACACGAATAGCCCTTTTTTGTAATAACAGTAATCTCTAACGAGTTGTACGCATTCGCCCAAGCAAGAAGTCCATAATTCAGGTATGGCAATATTAAAGATGAGTATAACATAAACAAGGACGAAAATGGGAGACAAGTTTTTAATTTATTTATTACCCCAATATTACTTGAAATGGTTTTACAAATATTATCAATAAAACATTTCACCCTGGACATTTCCATGGAAGCTTATTATCGACAGTTACTCCCAAAAATGGCAAAGAATCTATTGATTTACTAAAAAGCATATATTTCTAAAAAACAAAAGATAATTTGTTAACTCTAATCCACTGAGAAATCTTCAATAGTTCAATATTAATAGTTTCTAAAAGTAATTGGATTACTGTGAGAAAAACAAAATTCGAAGTAGTATCATCAGCAAATCGTATGAATGACAATATGTCAGACGCTTTACAGAAATAATGAATATAAAGGATAAATAAGAGTGGACCCAATATGCTACCTTGGGGCCGCCGCAATAAGTCGATATCATGAAATTCTGAGTTAACATTGTTCAAGGAAACATACTGTTTTCTATTGGAAAAGTAGCTCCGGAACCATTGCAAGGCCTTCGCACGTACACCATATCAGGAAGTTTATTAAGTAAAATATTGTGGTTGATCGTGTAGAAGGCCTTTGAGAAGTCCAGGAATGTACCCAGCGTGTGTAAAGATTTATCAGTAGCATGTGCCACCTCTCATCAACAAAAGACAATAAATCATGAGTAGTGCTATGTTTTTCTCTGAAACCAAATTGAATATAAGAAGAACAAGAATATTATGATTCTTTTAAAAGGAAACAGTCCTAGTATTTTATTATCGATTCTAAAACCTTAGAGACTGTAGACAATAAATATATAATATTTTAAAGATTATTGCAGTTAGTTTTACCTAATATCCTGCAATTCAAAGTTCTCATGTTTTTCAATGACTACTTACAAGAATGCCATGGAACAAGCAATGAGGCAACATCCAATGTTTGGATTTTGTTCTGTCTTGGGGATTCCTACACCACGTTTGTCTCTTCTCCTTAACGTAAGCCGGGATGACATTTTCGGGAGGAGTGTCCGGAAGCAGTTAGCCGAGATGCTGACTTTACCGAGGTCCTGGCTTCAAATACCTCTCATGGTCCGATTCATGGGTGAGATTGGTATTGACGAGGGGGCTCTGAGTATGGTAAGTGATTATTGGTAGCCTTGTAATAGCCGACGTTTTACTACACCTTGATATAGAGAAAGAGAGAGAGAGAGAGAGAAAAAAAAAATATTTATACATGTTTAGAACAAAGTAGTGCACCATGCAAGATTAGACCGGACTCGGATCACTCTTTTGAGAGTCAAAAACCTTCACCATTATAAAAGGATACCACACTGCTCCAACAGTATATACCTTCTTATTCTATCAAAAACAGGATTTTTACCGGCTTGTCTTTGAGGAACTTCTCGATCCGGGAAAGAACGATCTTTTCCGATATGTCGACGAACTCGACCCGACTCACTCGCCTGTCTGGTTTCGGAAGGTACATAAATCTTTTTTTCGGAATTTCTACTGTGATCAGACCCTGAATTTTTTAGACAATTCATTGGCAAATTTGAGTGTACCTCTTTAAACTAATTAATTATTCAGAGATTGACTTCCAAGTTTCACCTCTTTTGTCTGGTAAAATATGTTTAAAGCATACTTGGCATATGTGTTTGGGCATTTTTCCCGATACATAGTAATTCTGAAGGTATTGCACAAGGGTGTCGATTTGTATCCGTGGTTGGGGGGGGATGATAGGTGCCAAAATATTTTCGGCAATGGATCAAAGCAAAAACAAGGATACAAGCGTGTGGCAGGCTGCACCCCTCCCTTCCAAGTTATTAACTTTTTCAAGTCACCCTCAATAAAGATAACGTTTCAGAGAATATGGGACCCATGTGGGTCCCACATGGGCTTGCTACCTGGGTTATTATCCTCTCAAGCGCGTAGCCAGGATTTTATTTTAGGGGGGTGGTAGTGAGCACGCTAAGCGCGCTCCCTATAGGGGGTGGGTGCAGGGAGGGGGAGTAGCGGAAGCTTTGATGTTTCATTCAATTATTAGAGAAGGAAAACGATTCCTTGTACCGTTCTCGACTCTTAATCCTTGTTCGAATAAAGTTCCCCTTCCTCCACGCGTAGCGCGGAAGCTCTGACGTTTCATTAAATTATAAAAGAAAGAAGACGATTCGTTGTACCGTTCTCGACTCTTAATCCTTGTCTAAATCCTTTTGACGTTTCATTAAATTATTAAAGAAAGAAGATTCGTTGCCGTTGTACCGTTCTCACTCTTAATCCTTGTCTGAATTCAGTTCCCCCCTCCCGCACAAAGCGCGGAAGCTTTGACGTTTCATTATATTATTAGAGAAAGAAGACGATTCGTTGTACCGTTCTCGACTCTTAATCCTTGTTCGAATCAAGTTCCCCTTCCTCCGCGCGTAGCGCGGAAGCTCTGACGTTTCATTAAATTATTAAAGAAAGAAGACGATTCCTTGTACCGTTCTCGACTCTTAATCCTTGTTCGAATAAAGTTACCCTTCCTCCGCGCGTAGCGCGGAAGCTCTGACGTTTCATTAATTATGAAAGAAAGAAGACGATTCGTTGTCGTTGTACCGTTCTCGACTCTTAATCCTTGTCTAAATCCTTTTGACGTTTCATTAAATTATTAAAGAGAGAAGACGATTCGTAGTCGTTGAACCGTTCTCGACTCTTAATCATGTCTGAATTCAGTTCCCCCCCCCCTTCCGCGCGAAGCGCGGAAGCTTTGACGTTTCATTATATTAATAGAGAAAGAAGACGATTCGTTGTACCGTTCTCGACTCTTAATTCTTGTTCGAAGCAAGTTCCCCTTCCTCCGCGCATAGCGCGGAAGCTCTGACGTTTCATTAAATTATTAAAGAAAGAAGACGATTCGTTGTACCATTCTCGACTCTTAATCCTTGTCTGAATTCAGTCTCCCCCCCCCCTTCCCGCGCGAAGCGCGGAAGCTTTGACGTTTCATTACATTATTAGAGAAACAAGACGATTCGTTGTACCGTTCTCGACTCTTGATCCTTTTTCTTCCTACGTCCTCTTTCTTTCTTCTTTCTCTCTCTCTCTTTTTTTTTTTGGCTGCGTTTTTTTTTTTTTTTTTTTTTTTGGGGGGGGGGGGGCGACCGCCCCCGCCCCCTGGCTCGTGCCTGTATCCTCTCTGTCATTATCCCTGTCTCCCACTCTCTACTTTTTTCTGCACTTTTGCGCTTCGCGCTTAACATTTAGCTCGTTGCTTTTTAACGCTGCGGCTTTGCATTTGGCGCACTTTATTTCTATGATGCTGTTGATTGAATAAATTGAATAAATCCATCAATTCATGATGAAACCGTATGAGCGAAAATTCAATTTATTCTTGTCTCATATACGGTTGTCTCATTTACTTCGTTTTCTATTTATATGTATTAAGAAAATGAGATAGCAAAATGTGTATATGGATGGTCGTCTTGCGAGTAATAACCTCATCGGGCTCTCATCATTAATTTTTCTCTTCATTTTTTTAAATTTGTGATGGTGAATTATTGGGGGGGGGGGGTGATTGTACAGGCCACCCCCCCCCCCCTCCCACCTGAAATATTGGGGGGATATATTCCCCCATCCCCCCTGGGATCGACACCCATGGTATTGCATAAGTCAATTCCTTTTTTGGGAATTTCGAATAACAAGTATCAAGAGAACGCCACTCAAAAGAATTTCTAATTTACTGAAAGTTGCGTTAGACTTTTTTGGGTGACATGTTTTTGCTGCGTTTTACCCACGAAAAAAATCTATCTATTCGATATCTATTTTATTATTTTTATTATGATCATTTAAGAATTTGACTGGGTGTTATTTTTATAGGACTCATAATGCTTTTGTATTGTAGTTATGCTTCTTCTTTTCTATTTCAGAAAAAAAGCAATGCATTAACGAAACTCACTTTGCTTTGTGTATAACATAAAATATGCATGTGCAATACACATTCAGTTTTATGAATTAAACCACCTTTCCCGAATACCTATGTAAAACAGGACTGTAAGGACTCCGAACTAGCCAAAATATGTGGTCTTCTGTTTGGGCTGTCATTGTACAACAAGGCAATAGTTGCATTACCGTTTCCACAACTCCTCTACGCCAAGCTTCTAGGAAAGGGGTATGTTGCTCTTAAAACACCACCACTACCATCAACAACAGCAACAACAAAACATTCATGGAAAACGAGAATGCCCTTTTTCTGTGTGACGTATGCTATATAGCTTCTCGATTTTATGAAACACTTGATGGTCATACCCTCACATGTTATTACAACAATTACAACTGGCATAAAAACTAATAGTATTTAGAATCTGAAACAAAATGTGATCAATGTAGTGACAGCACATAATAATCTGTAGTTGTAATTTGTGTTGATCTACATTTGATCTACATTTGATCTACATTTGCCACACTCCACCCAGGTGAAGTAAATGGGTACCTGGTATGAATGTATTCCTTGAAATGCTAGAGCGCCGTATGGCAGCCGTGCTAAAGCCAGGGTAATAATCGGGAGCGCCAGGAGGGTCAAATCTGACTGACATGAACGCTTTACAAGAACCCACTATTATTATTATTATTATCTATTACTATTAGGGGCCTCGCTACATCGAAATATATCAAGATAAAACAAAAAATAAAGCTTTGCCAAACTAGTAGTACTTTATGAGATCCATGGTAACTGGCCCAAATCAGGTCGCCTTGTGTTTTGGAGAAGAAAACAAAGCGACTGCAACAAAATAGTTGACTGTGATTCCGAATGTGAGTGCACATAATCACTTCTTTGTGTGTAGGCTTCTTTGTGTCGCATGGTCATAACACAAACACCATCTTAGTTCGTTTTAATTAAAACAAAATTATATAGATTTTATAATATATATCTAACATGAGTTTCTTTTTTAATATGGAGGCATACGATTGAACAGTGTCTACAGTGTCTAGATTCAGAACTCCTCAAAACTGGTGGCAGCGCTGGGATATTATTAATAACATGTATATCGATTTATTCTTTTATTTATTTCTTTATGTTTTTATTCATTTTCATCTTTTACCTATTTTGTAATTGTTTATTTGTTATCTTTTTGTTGTTGTTATTTTCAATTATAGATTCACTCGTTTATTCAGTTATTCATGTTTCATTATAAAGTCAATACTGCATTAGAATAAAATAAACTCACTTTTATTTTTCATTTGATTATCAGCCCCAAGAAGGATATGAAGGAAGCGGCAGAGCTCGACAAGGAGTTCGCAGATCAGATGTCTAACTTGCGGTCTGGAACAGAAGATTACGTGATGGGGTGTTGCTATGGTGAAAAGGTTAAACTGAAGGATGGGAGGAGCGTCGATGTCACGAAAGAAAATGTGTAAGGAAAACAGGATCCAAAATCTAAAGTGTAGGCAACATAATTTTAAGATAACATTGTCTGAAGGCAGCTTGGCCAAAGCTAGGTATAATATTCATAATAGCAGGACTTTGTTTAAAGTCTTGATAATTCTCACACTGTCGATGAATTTTTAGCTGATTTCGATCATTGATTATTAAATATCATCATACACTAGTCGTATCCATTTCAATCATAGCATGCATTGGCACTGCTTTGCGGACGAAGAGTTAATAAGGTGCGCCTCGGCTCGTGAAGACCTGATCATGAAGATGGTGAGTGATCCAGGACTATAGGACATTAACAAAAAGTCTTGCCAGAGTGAGTAACTGGGTGCAGTGTTGTAAGTTACCTGCCGGAGGAACATTAACATTTCTCTTCTAAAAAACAAGAGCATGGTGGTAATAAATACAAAAATAATTTCATTCGGTAATAACGACAACATTTGGTATTATTTTAATGTTATGCTTTGTCCAGTTAGTCCAGTTAGTCCATTAATGTTATCTTTAGTGACGCCGACTGCATGCTTCTTTTGCATGCCCCTGCGTCAATCCTCATTTCACTAATGCTTTTTGATATTCTCAATCTTCCAACTGTTATTTTAACTTCTTTGTGCTAAAGTGATCTCTACGTGGACAATATGGTTCGAGAGTACCTGGTTCCGTCACAGTTTGCATCCTTCAAGCAAGGATTCAACAGAGTCTTCAATCCCGCGGCCTTTGATATGTTTAGACCTATCGAGTTGGAAGCGCTTGTCATGGGAGAGAAACACTTCGATTGGAAAGCCCTTGAGCAGGTAATATTGACCAACCAAAATAGATAATAGACCAGATAATAGCTAGCACAAGGTATCAATGGCCGCAGATGTCAACAGATCTTTTTAACACAGAAATGCACCACTATGCATTTATATATACATGTACACTGTTGGTCATAAAGGTGGAGTAATTGTTTTACCCCAATTTATGGAATGATTATGACAGTGATTTATTCCTAATAGATCTAAATAATAGTATACATTCTCATATGATATTGAATGATAATTGGCGAGTGTTTTTTTTGCGTGACTGATAAAGCATGTGTATGCTACTATGTTTATCATAACTGACAGTAATGAGGATTAATGCGTCACAAAAGGGCACTAATATAAAAATAGCACATCGACACACCTAAAGAACGATTCGTTATCCGGTTATTGACTGAATATTAGAGCATTAATATTTGTCAAAAAGTGTTCATTGTGTTTGACACTGCATTTTGTATAGTAGTAAATGACATCATGCTTCCCAAAAATTACAAACCACATTGAAGAACTGCTCATTCTCTTTTACTTATGATTTATAATTTGATTTATAATTTGATTTTTGTTAGTCGACCCAGTATGGACATCCATATGCAGACTCACACCCAACCATCAAGATCTTCTGGATGGTATTTCACGCTCTAGACAATGACATGAAAAGAAAATTTCTCGGTAAGTCTTAAATCTTTGATTTACCTTTTGTTTATTCCATAATATAGATATATTGACTACTATGAGAGGCATCGCTGTTTCTATAGGCTCAAGGGGACGTTACATCCTGATATGACCCCTAGGCGTGCCGGGGCGTCCCCGAGAGACAGTAAAGAAACAGCTATGCTTCGAATATCAAACGCAGTCGACATATCTTTTATATACCGAATTCACAAACAAATCTACAAAGATTTCTTACCTTATCCTTTTTTTGAGTAAAGACTGGTTAAAACATCACAGACAATCGGATACACTGTCTATAAATCTTCGCTGGAAAGTTGTCTAACTGTTACGATCATTCGGGAATCGGAGACAAAAGTGTTTTACTAATGAGTCTCGTTGTGCTCAATATAACCCTATGGATTCAGTAAGATCATTAGATATTTGTTATTAAGTCTTTTGTCTCTCTCTTTGACTGCAATGTTGATGTCATGAGGGTTATCATTATTTTTCATATCATCTTTTTTATCATTATTATAATTGTTATCATTATCATCACTATTTTTTTTAAAATTATAATAACAACTATCATTATTATCAATGATCTTGTTGCAGTATTTGTCGCTGGGTCTGATCGCGTCCCGGTCGGTGGACTACGAAACCTAGGTCTTCATATCAACCCCCTCCAGGTACCCATGGACGATTCCGTGGACGAGCAACCGTGCGACATCGAAGACAGACTCACCCGGCTGTTGCCCCAGGGCCATGGCTGCGATAACCATGGCTATCATCGCACCTTGCGGCTGCCTGTGTATACCAGCCTCGAACTCATGGAAGATCGTTTGACCGTCGCCCTGTCCTATTACGACTGTCCATTTCATATCGCTTAGTTGTATAGGATATTCCTTTAACATATGTATCTTATTAGTTTTTTTAATTATACCATTTATATATAAAAAGTATTTCTCATTCATTTATATATTTCTTAATTAATTTAATTTTCTTTCTTTCTCTCTCTCTTTATTTGATTATTAATTAATTAATTTATTCATTATTTCTTAAAGTTATTTCCATAGCCTCTTCAGGTTAAACGTTGTATGATGTTGCAATTTACTCAAACAAATCATTCATGCTATTGTAAAACCGTTGGTCTACATTTGTAATATATCACTGTCGGTCCACTGGTACGTTTCCAAGCAAACTTAAAACTGCGAAGATTATTCCTGTTTTTAAAAAAGACGATCGTCATTCATTAAAACAATTATCGACCAATATCTTTTTTACCTTGTATATCAAAATTATTAGAAAAATGTATTTATAATCGATTGTATAGTTTTCTTTCTAAGCATAATATACTTACCGAAAGCCAATTTGGATTTCGACGTAATCATTCCACAATCACACATGCTTTGATTGATTTGCAGGATAAAGTGACATTAGCAATAGAAAAAAATATTTTTTGTATTGGAATATGTATGGATTTATCAAAAGCATTTGATATAGTGGATCATTCAATTCTCTTGTCCAAATTGACCTTTTATGGTGTACGTGGAAACTCTCTTAATTAAAAAAAAGCTATTTATGCAATCGACGTCAATTTACTATGTATAATAATAATGTTTCTGATTCTGCAGACATAACACACGGAGTTCCCCAGGGATCTATACTTGGCCCATTACTTTTTTTGGATATATATTAATGACTCAACTCAATCGTCTCATATCATGCAGTATATTATGTGTGCAGATGACACAACTCTTATATTTTCACCGGCGCAAGTCGATTTTTGCACTCTCGCAAACAATGCTTCCTGTTCATCCAAGCGTGAACACATACCACACAAAGATAATACCAAATAATTTGGGATAAAACACTCTTTCATAAGATGTACAATAATTTACTGTTCATAGATGATTTTTAAAATAATTAGCAATTTTCTAGGTGTAAACTTTTTTTTGACTTACACGGTAGAGGGGCCTTAACATGGAGTAACTTGCCGCATGATGTACAAGGGGCTATATCGTTGAATACTTTTAAGGCAAAGCTGACATCGGTAATACGAAATAAGTATGTGGGGAGTGGGTAACCTTTTAATTTAATGAGTCGTGTTTTGTTAGTTTTTAAAGCTTTATATTTTTAAATTTAATTTATACATATCTACATACTTTTAACCTATTCATATTATATTATTTATATGAAATCCTTTTTTCTTTGAAAGTCTTATTGTGTGTAATATGATCTATGCAATACGGTATCAGTTTCTGTCTCTTTAAAAAAAAGTGTAATATTTAACCAATCCATATTCATACGTTTTTAAGTATTTAGTATTATTCCAAGCTTCATTTTACTTCTACACAATATGAAATATGCATTTGTTCTAATTTCAAAAGTATAATATGTGTAATATATAATTTTTACATGTATGCGTGTTTTCTTTTGTTTAAAAAAAAAAAGTTTTACCTATTTAATATTTAACATAAATACATAAATATATTCTTAACTTATTTATTATCTTTTTATACTTCACTTTTTTAATCCTTTATATATACATACCAACAGATTTTGATGTTCATAACTTTTTGTAATTGTTCATCTCTTAGGCCTATCAATATAGTTTTAAATACTAATTTTAATGCACTTTAAAAGTGTTATTAGCTTATTTTGTATATATTGTTGAATATAATATGGTTGTAAATGTGTCAGTGTTATATTACTTTTTTTGTTTATATGTCATGATTATGTTGCTTGTTATCAACACGGACGTAATTGAAACCAGCCAGCGAACTGTTTTGGGCTTTTACCGTGTATAAATAAAATAACTCAATTTAACTCAAACTCATATATATATATATATATATGGTGTTTCTCAAGGGTTGGTCTTTGCTCCACTCTTATTTTTGTTATATCAAAATGATTGCTTTATACCCAGAGTACATAATATGAACGTTTATTTTCCTAAATTTCAGATGAGCTTTTGGAAGCATTCAAAGTCTGTATAATTACACACCTTTCAAAAAGTACCCGGGATGAGACAACAAAAGGAAGGTGGCACAATCGGTTCACTTCAGCATTTTTTTAATAGTTACTATCAGAAATTCTCCAAACGCTGTATAAACAAGGGGGAGATCAAAGCCTAATATCAACGATAGTGCATTTCGTGTCAAAATTACCAGATTTAGGAGTTTTTATTTAAAAAGTAAACAAAGACAACTACAAGTAATTTAGTTTTACTTTTATATTTACATTTATGATTTATTACAATTGCTAAATGGACTCTAGGCTCTATTTTATATTTCTACATAATTATATCCCTACTCCTTATGTGTTCAGGATGTTACTTTCCTCCTAATGTCATGCAATGAATATAAATTCCTATGAGAAGAAAATGTATTTGTATGTGTTAATTGAAGGCTTTTCAAACTAGGCTACCACATGATATTCGTGCCTTCTGTGAAACTGATGATTTACTTGATTTATTACTAATTATTCCTCTATTTTTGCTTCTGTACAAGACCCTTTGTGCTCCAAAAGGGAGTTTGATTCTTATAATTTTTTACTCTCACTTTTCAAAATCTTTCTACACATCTTCAAGTAGTCTAGTAGAGTGGCATTATTACTTTAAAATGTTATAGTCTTGTGCGTTTCAGTGGCAGCAAGTTCTATGAGGAGGGGGGGGGGGGGTGAAACTAACCAATTTATTTGGGGTAAACTTCAATTACAACTGGAATGTAGCTTGTGCTTCAATAGCAATTTTTACAGTATTCAGTTTCGTTATACTTTTTGCATCAAAAACTAATTTCTTTAATATTTATGGAATTATTTTGTTCTACTGATCTCTCCATGGAATGTGTTATCAATATTCATGTCATCTTTGATTTGTATTACAATATGAAATAAATTTGTCTTGTTCTATTTATTTTCAGTGGTCTTTATGTGGTTCATTTGAAAATCATTGCAATGACACTCATTTTATCAAATCTGATATCTGAAATAATTGTAGGCACCGAAATCGTAAACACATATATATATATAGAGAGAGAGAGAGGCAGAGAATCGGAGAGAGCTAGAGGGACAGTGAGACAAGGAGAAATACAGATAGACAGAGATGCAGACAGAGGCACAGAGAGAGAGGGAAATCATGTACTAATTATAAAATTTGGGGGAAATTGCAACGAATTTAAAACTTTTTTTTTTCCTCAAAAATATATTTCTTTCTAATATACCCAGGAAATCAAACTTCTCTCCCTGTGTGCATGATTAGAAAGATAGCAAAGAATTGAAGTGCATGCAGTTATGATATAGATGAGTTTCAGATTTAGCATGATCAAAATAGTTTTCAGGTAAAGCTCAGAAATGAGGTATGTGGGCCAAGCCATTGAAGGGTCACTACTTTTGTTGTTGATAGTAGTATCAAATTATAATATAGTATTATCCATTCTCTGTATTAGCTCGTCTTCCCCTTCCTCTCCTCTCTCTTAATTCTCTCCTTCTCGTCGTTGCCTACGTTTAGTTATATTTTTCCTTTCCCTTTTCTCCCCCTGTCTTTCTCTTTCTCTCTCCGTCTCATTTTCTCACAAACATTGCCATTTTCCCTTCCATTTGCGTCTTTCCTTTGCATTTCCTTTTTTTATATAATTCTTCCTCTCTCTCTCTCTCTCTCTCTCTTTCTACTGGCTTTTCGTCTTTCTCCTAACTCCTTCCCCGATCTTTTCAGCGCATTGCCGAGAGCGCCCGGACCGAACAAACCGTCAATAATTCCACTGATCTACTTATGTTCCAACTTGAACCAAGACCACTTTGCTTTCGGGTGCTCATACATATTCACTTTGACGTCAAATTCAAAGGTAACTAGGCACGCGCGAGGTTGCCCCAAACCTAGTAGCTAGGAAACGAACATAAACAAATTATCGATGATTCTCGACGTCGAGCCGCCATTAGCGAGTTTTCGCTCACCAACATAAGGAACCTTCGCGGAATCAGAGCACTCAGGTTTACGGCCGCGCACACAGACCGCTCTGGTTACAATAAGCGGTTTCGCTCTTCGGTGAATGCGGACGTATAATTACAGAGTAGCTGACGTCATCATCGCTTGGGAATATCCCTCTCCCTCAAATATGGCGAATTGACATCGAGTGCAAGATGCAGTTATGGCAGCCTATGCTTTCGACATTATAGATGATGTAATTGTATTTGAATGTTATAATGCTGTAAGTTTTTTTATTGGATGTGAAATAAACTGAACTTGAACTAGTGTTGATATTGTAAAATAAATTTATTTAAACTGAAATTAATGGCTACAAAAACACATTTTCTTTTACCCCCCCCCCCCCCCAAAAAAGGGACAAAAAAGAAAAACAGTACTGGATGATGAAAGAATGTGGTGTGTTGTGGAGTGTGTAACTGTATTTATGTACAGTTCTGTAAGTGTGTTTTTGCTATCCAGTTCCAGTATGGATATAATGTGCTGGCCATTTGGGTAGTTTTGTGTGAATGCTCCTGCACGATTCGGTACTTGAATTTGAAAATTCATATTGTTTGCACATATCATTTGCAAATCCAAAGGGTTGAGCAGAGACTAGTTATCCCTGCTCACTCCCCCAACACATACACATAAGTATACACACACACTGTACCACATTACTCATACTCTTGAAATTATTGAGCATAAATGCCACGATCAAGGTACAAACGTGAACAATTTTGAAAGAAAATAAGCCCCCTTTGGTGGTATGACCCCACCCCCTCCTCGCCTTCAAGATTTTCCAGCTTCATTAGCTTGGACTACTGGAACTAACATTGTATTTAGATCATTTCTTTATCTACAACCTGCATTCAAACTAGTTAAGATTTTTTGAAAACATAGAAACACCTGTGATAAGAAAAAATATTAAAATCAAGTACTTTTTAATTTTTATTTCTCAATAAAATTAACAAACACACATATATATATATATAAATATATTTAAGTATATATACATAATAAATAAAATACCACAACTACATAAAATGCCACTTTCTTTCCACTATTAGCCTAATCAAACCCTGCATTAAAAAGGTCACATTATAAAGGGTAAACAACAGTGAGTAGACCAGGGATTCAAAACACCTCCCTGAGTAGACGCAAAATACTAATTGTATTAATAGTATCTATTCTACAATCTATTCCACCCTGTATCACTTATTTCAATAGAACTTGTGTAAAAGATTTGTTTTCAAAATACGCACTATTAGCTGTATAAACCTGTGTTACTGTTGGTACTGAATACATCAATGAATAGAAAATATGAAGTAATACTAAAACTGCAGTACAGTGCAATCCATGATTCCACTCTAGCCTCTATCACCTATTTCATTTCAATGAAATTACCATAAAGTTAGATACATGAAATAAGCTAAAAACCTGAACTTTCAATCACTTATAAGTATCAACTTACATGTACCATAAACTTACTTACAATACACCCAATATCTATTGAAGAATTTGAAGTACCTGCGCAAAAAATATTATTTAGTATTGATCCTGAGATGATTTATGTAATAGCTGGTTTACTTGGATCTTAACTTGTATAATAAATATATATAATCCGCTAGCTCTCTAGTGATGCATAATTTCAAAAATGAGATTTTCTTCGCGTAGCTACTTAAACAAAACTATGTTAACAAGTTACTCTGAAGGCTAAACACGTAAACGTATCAAGTTCAACGACATACTTGCCTCAACACCTTCATAAAATTAACACAAGCTGGCATTGTGAAAACATAACATATGCACAACACAAGTAAACACGGTCAAAGTCACCTACTAAAGACCAAGGTGAAATATCTTGATTTCATATATTATGGTATCCAGATTTGCAGTTGAATGAAAGGAATATAACATTGGCAATGGTAATGGTACATAGAAAGAATGTGATAGCACCAACTACATACAAATGAAACTAAGGAGCAAAAAGGAAGTCACACACATAAAAAAAAGGCAAGATGCTGTTGAATTGCATATATATACAAGTTAACACAATGTATCTTTGGCATATACATGTACATATCATAATGGCAGATGGGTAACTCTTAGGAAGACCATATAACTTAATACACACAGACTTAGCAAAACTGCCAAAGTCAATATTTTAACAAGAATGTTATTGTTAACAAGTCCTGCAGCCGTAAAAATAGAACTATATATCTGAAAAGACAGATTTGTAATAAATTATGACAAAGTAAAATGTTCACTGTTGGTCACTCATACTCATTATTCCTAAGTTTCATTTAAGGTGTTCACACTTGTACAAGCATTGCTTTTTAGTGGACCCCTCTGTTTCCAACATGTATTTCTTAAATTTGTTTTAAATGCTTATAATTGATTTGTAATGTTTTGTTGGAAACTGAATACATTTTAAATATCTTGAATAACATATTTCAGTTGAAATGAATGAGGAAAATAAGATATTGTTCTTTACTTCTTTTCTAAAGATTTAATGAGAGCTATCATCATTGATTGCATTTGTTGATTATGTTGCTGTTGTTGTTGTTGCTGGAGGGCTTGTTGCTGTTGATGCAGCATCTGATGTTGCATAAGCTCAAAGCGACGCTCTCGGATTGCTTCTTCAGCTCCCGGTCTCTCTTCTTCCTCTCGTCTACTCTCCATCTCTTCAGCTCGCTGTCTCTCCTGTTCCTCTGGTGCCGCATTCGCCTTGGTGTCTAAAATGCTACATGTATATTAAAAATAAGAGAAAAGGGGAGTGTCAATTTTAAACTGTGTAAGATATTCAAGAGCCTGCATGATGTGGTGCGGGTACTGCATTCACCTTGGTATCTCACATGAAATATAAAACATAAAAGAAAAAGGAGTTTTTAAAGTCAATCTACATGTTGTACATGAAGAACACTAACTGAATGTTGGTTTACATAATACTAAAAATATATTAACCCATTGCTTCCTGGAACATGGTGGTCCCTGTGTTAAGCCAATGGGAATAAGATAATTCAGTAGTCAAAGGGTTAAAGGGATAGTTGAGTTTGGTATAGAGGGCGCTACACAAAATAGTTTTTTTGTCAGATAATAAAAAACTGAGTGTCAAATTCGAAAGAGCATACAATTTTAATGACAATAAGCTTTATTGTGGGGCCCCACAATTAGTTGATAATTTTGAACCAGCCAGTTTCTAAATAGTTGTTGTAAATCTCTTTTTCTTATCACTATTTCTACAAAACATCACATCCACAATATATGCACAAGTGTTTAGAGAGTGCCCTCTTGATTTTTAACGGCTTTTTAAAAACGATAATGGAATTTTTACTTAGTCATTTGTAATTTTGTTTTCCTTTCGACCATGTTGAGTTATAACTGTTAGTTTGTAATGTAATGGTGTAGGTTTTATGTGTGTTGAGAGGGGAGCAGAGGGGGTGTTAGGGAGTACACTTAGAATATGTTAAATTTGAAAAATCTTCTGAAAAATACCTCTTCCTCGTTTCTCCTAATGTTTCGCAGGCCCTCTTTCTCAGCTATTCACCTTCCGCCTTCTTTGTTTGTTCATCTCCTCTCTCCTTTGGTGCCAACTCAATGTCCTCCTCTTCCTGTAGCATCCGCTCTATCGCCTCTCTGATAGCTTTCTTCTCCTTGTCTCCTCTACTACGATGCCACTTGCAGCCTTCTCCAAATAGTTCTTTGCCTTCACTTAATCTTTAAGGATGTGGATTCGGTCTCTCACTGCTCAGGAGTCCACCTTCAACCCCTTCCTCTGCATGCCTTCCGCCACCTGTTGCCATGCTCTGGCTCAATCTCCAGTTCTGTATTTGTACTGGAAGGGGTTGGCCAGAACCACTTCCCCTATTAATATATTTATGCTGTTGTTGTCCCAGGACATTCTGCGGTACAAAAAATGAAAAATAAAACAATGATTTAGATAAAATGGAATTCTGAAATCATGTTAAATGGTACTATACATGTGTAGACCTATCTATATTGTAATAATGAAAAACATCATAATCATATCATGAATGCATTATATTTTTGGCGTAATAATTTTATGACAAAAAAGGTGGAAAACGATTGTACAAAGGATTTTGAGTCGCAAACACATACCTATTCATGCATGTTTGTTTCTCTTTGTATAGACTAACCCCTTTTCTGCTTAAATGCTTATGTATCATGTGCTATGTAAGAACATTATCATTATCATTGAATTTCAAATTATATTTAATTCTAGTAGGCCTATGGATCTATAGCTATAATTTAACATGATGCACGTAATGGAAAACATACCGATTCACAGATTTCGAAGGCTTTGCTGCTTTCACAGGCACGATAGGCACCACCTCGCCAACCTCCTGTAACAAAAAGATGAGAAAGTAATTTGTAACATTCTGACATTAAAATTTCCACAATTAGTTTAACGTCATAAGTTTGAATGCACTGGTGGGGCATAAGAAGATAATTTTGAGATGCTGCAGACATAATTGTGTGTGTGTGTGTTTTTTCTTACATTTTATTTAATTACAGTAGACTAAGGAAATCAGTCTGGTACAGGAGCAGGGGTGAAGTTTGTGGTACCCCTGCTCTACTAATTAGTAGTTAGATTCCTTTCAAGAATGAGAGTGAGATTGAGTGAGAGAGAGAGAGAGAGAGTGAGCTGTCTGACTCTGACTCCGAGTTGAGTTATTGTGTTGTGAATGTGAGGGTAAAACCCCTATAAACTAAAACTAAATCACCATTTTGCACGATCAGAGGCTATAGCCTAGATCTATAGTCTATCTATAGATCTAGACTAGAGTCTACTACTAGTCTAGGTCTACTAGTACTACTAGAGGTCTACTACTAGCCTAGATCTAGTAGGCTATTAGCCATCAAGTACTAGTAGTCTACTGTACTCTGTAGGTCTATAGAGTCTAGGCCCTAGAAGTAGGTGAACACTCGATCACTCACACTGACCCTGTCAAATTCAAAATTGCCCTATCGTCCCCCCCATCTACAAATTAAAACACCTTACCCGCACCTCCAGTTAAAACTCAGACGAGTATTTTGGAGGACCAACCAACCAAGAACCAAGAACTCAGACAGAGTCTGAGTCAGAGACGATAAACTGGCAATACACAACAACATTGCAATGCAATGCAATGCTGGCCCTGCGCATGCAATACAGTACCGTACAGACGGGACTATACCGCACGACTAGTGTACTACTCAGTAGCACAACTTGTCTCGAACAAGCCACAAAACGGCTTTTATCATCTTTCAACAATTCATCGTCCAATTTTAAAACAATTCATGTTATATCCATAGTATAGTTAAGAAACAATAATCGATAAAAGAAACTCACCGAAGAGCCATTCGCGTTGAAATTCATTTTCTAGTCTCTGGTTTGATGTCGATCGCGTCTGGATCTATACACTTTTATCAGAAGAATAAAGTCCCCGGGCCAGCTATACGAGCTCTCTGATTGGCTGCTGATTCACTTGGGTTGTCAATTGAGAACGAACATAGATTTGGCCAAAACCCGTTCTAGATTTTAGGGCCTCAGCGGTCATCCAACTGTTACTATAGTAACTTCTCGATTTTGCACACGAACCGCAGATTCTAATTCCCCAATGAGTTTGCGAAAATTGCCTAATTCCTCCGTGAGGGAACTTGACAAATTGCCCGAATTCCTAACAATTTTGCTTAATCCTGTATATAAGCCCATTGTTGTAAGTATTAATTGACATGTTATCTTGTAGTGAAGACATTGAATTGTTTTTCTTCAATTTAGGCAAGTTCCACAGTTCCCATGTCTGGGTTCCCACGTTAGGTTCACACGAATGTATGAGCCATTTGGCATTATAAAATGGGTTCAAGAATGTAGCCAATGGGAAGCGTCGAAATGGATCACGTGTGCGCGTGCATTCATTTTTTGGTGATAACAACCGTGCAAAAAAGGTGCAACAAAAGGTCACAATGCACGCCGCGTGTAATTCAATGGATGTTTACGAGAAGTCGCAGCAGCATGCGCTGCAGTTTGTTTACTATGCTAATGCTGCCGCGATTGTTCGACTGTTGGCTATTTGATCTGGTTTTTAGTAAATTTCCCGACTTTATACTCATATTGTAGAGCCACCTCAAAAATTAAATAATACATGTTTTTAGCTCGTGCATTAGTGATATGTAGTGCACTTGGTTAGGTCACAATGAGACGGCACAATGAACTCGACAACTCTCGTTCATTATCCTACTGTGACTACTGTGACATACTTCCATAAAGGTATTGTGAGTTTAATAGGCACAGATGAGTGCATTCTTATTTAGGCAATTTATGCCCTCGTTGAGTTGAATGTAGTTCATTCTACTCATCTATAGAATATAATTAACTGGGGTACCTGCATTCCCAGATACAATGACGATAAGGTAGGGGATAGATATATTTTGGCAGGGATATTAGACAAATACACCATGCACTGCGAGGCTCTAGTTCAGGGGTGATAGTAAGCACTAAAAAAATGGCATCTAAAACATTCCCTCCCTTTTGAGTAAGAAAATTGGAAGAAAATTGGAAACAAAATTAGGAGAAATTAAGAGAAAAATCGGGGGAAAAAGGGGTAAAATTGGGAAGAAGAAAAAAAATGGGGGGGGGGGGGGGCGGGAATCGGGAAAGAAAAAAAAACGGGAAACCGATTTAAATCGGGTAATTATCATGCCTGCGAGTTGAAATTATGGATCGAGGTGGCAGGAATAGCACTATTTCTGTCGCCGTGGAATCCATAACTTCACTCTTGGCTTGTGATAGTGCATTATATATTTGTTTTATATTTTCAAACGAACGTTCATAATAATATTAATTAACAATACTGTATAGTGTCACTGAAGTAGTGTAGAGCGCAGTGAGAGCAGCGCAAACGACCGTACCGCGATAGTTTAGTTCTGGACCCGCGCTAGAATAGCGTATTCTAGCGTTGTTAGTGGGGGTCTCGCTATCACTAAGGGTCACGCCGTCATTCGGCGTAACGCTTATAGTCGGCGAATAACAAAATTCAATATAGGGTCCAAAACTAGACTAGTACCGCGACCGCGACTGGGCCGACACCGATATTACGTTGATCCTGATCGATCGCATATCTATATGACGTCATCCTTGGCATAGTACCATGGTATAGTGCACTATGACATGGATGACGTCACGGTATAGCACATTTTTCTTATCGGTAACATCATAGCAATGTTTGCTTGGTCACATGATGCTATGTTGACCAATCACTGAGCAGGATTTCATTGATCAAAATTATAATCGTTGATATGATCAGAAATTATCGGATATATACATTATACAGACGTTGTGTGTCGGACAGGTTGTGTATACGGAAAGTTGAGTTAAAACAGCAATTTTAAGAAGTTTACAAGCATTATTTCATAAATCTCCTAAGAAAAAAGACATGTATATTGGACAATATTAAAACGGAAAAATATTCATGATGGTAAGTGTTATTTGATGAATATTTTCCATTAAATCTGAATGAAAAAGAAAGAAGTCTTTATGGTTGCTAAGCGTCCGGATACCCCCCCCCCCCCATTATAAATGTCAGCATACAATGCACCTGTTCTAGTTGATGGTATTTAATTGTGATACAGATTTGATGGTTTAGCAAGAAATTTTGTATTGGTAATTTGTATCTATTGATTTTACAGAGTGAACACTATCGTCATCATCAAAAAATCAAAGACATCAACAGCGGTGTATCTACTGCATTACAACTTGCGGCAAAAAAGGATAATCTTGATGTCACCATACACCTGGTCAGCCGAAAAGCTGACGTGAATTGGGAATGGATGACGATTGGACTTTATTCAGTGCTGCTACGAACGGTCGTCTTGATGTTACCAAATATCTGATCAGTCAAGGAGCTGAAGTGAATAGAGGACTAGATGATGGTTGGACTGCATTACACAGTGCTGCTACAAACGGTCATCTTGATGTCACCAAATATCTGATCAGTCAAGGAGCTGGTGTGAATCAAAACATAACAGATGGTCGTGCAGCTTTGCACTGGTCTGCTCAAGAGGGTCACCTTGATGTCACCAAATACCTCATTAGTCAAGGAGCTGAGGTGAATAAAGAAGATAATGAAGGCTGGACTGCATTACACCTTTCTGCTTCGAACTGTTATCTTGATCTCACCGAATATCTGATCAGTAAAGGAGCTGAGGTGAATAAAGGAAATAATGGCGGTTGGACTGCATTACACACTGCTGCTAAGAATGGTCATCTTGATGTTACCACATTTCTGATAAGCCAAGGAGCTGGTGTAAATCATAGCAGAACGGATGGTCGTACGTCTTTGCACTGGTCTGCTCAAGAGGGTAATCTTAGTGTCACCAAATATCTGATCAGTCAAGGAGCTGAGGTGAATAACAGAGATAATGAAGGCTGGACTGCATTACACCTTGCGGTAGAGATCGATCATTTTGATATCACCGAATATCTGAGCAGTCAGAGAGCTGAAGTGAATAGGGGAATATATAAGGATTGGAATGCATTGCGCAGTGCTGCTGAGAACGTTCATCTTGATGTCACCAGATATCTTATCAATCACGGAGCTGAAGTGAACTTGGGAAGAGATAACGGTTGCACTGCATTACACAGTGCTGCTAAGAACGGTCTTCTTGATGTCACCAAATATCTCATCAGTCAAGGAGCTGAGGTGAATAAGAGAGATAGTAAAGGTTGTACTGCATTACACCTTGCAGCAGGGAAGGATCCTCTTGATTTCAACGAATATCTTATCAATCAAGGAGCTGTAGTTAATAGTGGAATGATTGAGGTTTGGACTGCATTACGCAGTGCTGCTAAGAACCGTCATCTTGATGTCATCAGATATCTGATCAATCAGGAGCTGAAGTGAACTTGAGAAATAATAACGGTTGGACTGCATTGCACAGTGCTGCTGAGAGCGGTCTTCTTGATGTCACAAAATATCTGATCAGTCAAGGATCTGAGGTGAATACGAGAGATAATGAAGGCTGGGCTGCATTACACCTTGCGGCAGAGAAGGATCATCTTGATGTCACCGAATATCTGATCAATCAAGGAGTTGAGGTGAATAGGAAAGTGGATGGTGGAAGGACTGCATTACACCTGGTTGCTACAGCCGGTCATCTTGATGTCACCAAATATCTGATCAGTCAAGGAGCTGAAGTGAATAGGGAGATGTTATCGATGGTACTGCATTACACCTTGCGGCAGAGAAGGATCATCTTGATGTCACCAAATATCTAATCAGTCAGGGAGCTGATGTAAATCAAAGCAGAACAGATGGTGTCACAGCTTTGCACTTGTCTTCTCAAGAGGGTCATCTTGATGTCACCAAATACCTCATCAGTCAAGGAGCTGAGGTGAATAAAGGAGATAATACCGGTCGGACTGCATTACACATTGCTGCTGAGAATGGAAATCTTGAAGTCACCAAATATCTGACCAGTCAAGGAGCCGATGTAAATCAAAGCATACAAGATGGTGACACAGCTTTGCACTGGTCTGCTCAAGGGGATCATCTTGATGTCACAAATTACCTCATTAGTCAAGGAGCTGCGGTGAATAAGGGAGATAATAGCGGTTGGACTGCATTACACCTTGCGGCAGAGAAGGATCATCGTGATGTCACCAAATATCTAATCAGTCAGGGAGCTGATGTAAATCAAAGCAGAACAATTGGTGGCACAGCTTTGCACTTGTCTTCTCAAGAGGGTCATCTTGATGTCACCAAATACCTCATCAGTCAAGGAGCTGAGGTGAATAAAGGAGATAATACCGGTCGGACTGCATTACACATTGCTGCTGAGAATGGAAATCTTGAAGTCACCAAATATCTCACCAGTCAAGGAGCCGATGTAAATCAAAGCATACAAGATGGTGACACAGCTTTGCACAGGTCTGCTCAAGGGGATCATCTTGATGTCACAAATTACCTCATTAGTCAAGGAGCTGCGGTGAATAAGGGAGATAATAGCGGTTGGACTGCATTACACCTTGCGGCAGAGAAGGATCATCTTGATGTCACCAAATATCTAATCAGTCAGGGAGCCGATGTAAATCAAAGCAGAACAGATGGTGGCACAGCTTTGCACTTGTCTTCTCAAGAGAGTCATCTTGAAGACACCAAATACCTCATCAGTCAAGGAGCTGAGGTGAATAAAGGAGATGATACCGGTCGGACTGCATTACACATTGCTGCTGATAATGGTAATCTTGAAGTCACCAAACATCTGACCAGTCAAGGAGCCGATGTAAATCAAAGCATACAAGATGGTGACACAGCTTTGCACTGGTCTGCTCAAGAGGGTCATCTTGATGTCACAAATTACCTCATTAGTCAAGGAGCTGCGGTGAATAAGGGAGATATTGGGGGTTGGACTGCATTACATCTTGCGGCAGAGAAGGATCATCTTGATGTCACCAAATACCTCATCAGTCAAGGAGCTGAGGTGAATAAAGGAGATACTAACGGTCGGACTGCATTACACATTGCCGCTAAGAATGGTTACCTTGATTTTACTACATATCTGATAAGCCAGGGAGCTGACGTGAATAGAGGAATGAATGAGGGTTCGACTGCATTACACTGTGCTGCTCAGCAGGGTCATTGTGATGTCACCAGATATCTTATCAGTAAAGGAGCTGAGGTGAACGGGGGAAAGGATCCCGGAATGACTGTATTACATGTTGCTGCTAAGAAAGGTCATTTTGATGTCATCACATACGTCATTAGTCAAGGAGCTGAGGTGAATAAGGCAGATAATGAAGGCTTGACTGCGTTACACCATGCTGTTCAGAAAGGGTACCTCGAGGTCGTTAAAGTCCTTTTGGCAGGAGGAGCACATCTTGACATAGGAGACATTCACGGACAGACACCTCTACAACTGTGTTTAATCCTTGGGTACCAAAGCATCGCTGATCTATTCATTGAACGTTTCGATACAAAGGTAAACATTTTAACCACACGCTTTATGTCAAACTCATCCACCTTGGTGTATACAATTTAATCATGTCAAATAACAAGTACTGAAATTCGATTTAGTGGATATAAGGCATAGGCTAACTATCATCATATGTATTCACAATTGACAGCTCGTGCCTAACTTATTGCTCACCACTATTGTATTGTTTAAGCATACAAGTTAGACCTCACTAATATTTCAAAGACTTTATTTTAAGTTACATTGATTGCTTGAAAGGTATGCGAATCATTGCATTTAATTTGATCATTTTTCAGTATAATTTCTGAACAAAAGTTTTTGAATTACTATGTTTTCGTGCTGTGTATTCCTCTTTTATCCAGCTCGACGTGACTGATTTTTCCGTACATCTATCTTGCTACGCAACACGGACATACCTTCTACCATTGAGAAGTTAGTCTCTAAGGGAGCTGATCTCAATATCCAGTCAACTGATGGCCAGACGTGTCTACATGAGGCCATTAAACTCTGCTATGAGAGCAGGAAAAGTGTGCAAGAAACAAATACAACTAAAAAAGGTGAGTCATAACCAGTAACGCCAACGATACAGACACCCGACCGACGAAAGTACGAGCTACAAAATATATTTTCCCTAACCGCCAAATAATGATCGTTTTTTTAATTTGCATGCAATCGTTATGGCGATGTACTGAAATATATGGCT
>JAVYIG010017226.1:0-27296 GCA_035222895.1 Strongylocentrotus droebachiensis
GGATTAAGAGTCGAGAACGGTACAACGAATCGTCTTCTTTCTCTAATAATTTAATGAAACGTCTAAGCTTCCGCGCTTCGCGCGGGAGGGGAGGGGGGGGGGAACTGAATTCAGATAAGGATTAAGAGTCGAGAACGGTACAACAAATCGTCTTCTTTCTCTAATAATTTATGAAACGTCAAAGCTTCCGCGGGAGGGGAGGGGGGGGGGAACTGAATTCAGACGAGGATTAAGAGTCGATCGAGAATGGTACAACGAATCTTCTTCTTTCTTTAATAATCTAATAAAACTTCAGAGCTTCCGCGCTACAGCTTCCGCCGTGGAAGGGGAACTTGATACAAAAAAAGGAAAAAGAGTCGAGGACGGTACAACGAATCGTCTTCTTTCTCTAATGAAACGTCAAAAGAAACTGAATTTAGATAAGGATTAAGAGTCGAGAATGGTACAACGAATCGTCTTCTTTCTTTAATAATCTAATAAAACTTCAGAGCTTCCGCGCTACGCGCGGAGGCAGGGGAACTTGATTCAAACAAAGATTAAGAGTCGAGGACGGTACAGCGAATCGTCTTCTTTCTCTAATGAAACGTCAACAGAAACTGAATTTAGATAAGGATTAAGAGTCGAGAACGGTCCAACGAATCGTCTTCTTTCTCTAATGAAACGTCAAAAGAAACTGAATTTAGATAAGGATTAAGAGTCGAGAATGGTACAACGAATCGTCTTCTTTCTTTAATAATCTAATAAAACTTCAGAGCTTCCGCGCTACGCGCGGAGGCAGGGGAACTTGATTCAAACAAAGATTAAGAGTCGAGGACGGTACAGCGAATCGTCTTCTTTCTCTAATGAAACGTCAACAGAAACTGAATTTAGATAAGGATTAAGAGTCGAGAACGGTCCAACGAATCGTCTTCTTTCTCTTATAATTTGATGAAACCTCAAAGCTTTCGCGCTTCGCGCGGGAGGGGGGAAACTCCCCCCTCCCTGCACCCTCCCCCCTAGGGAGCGCGCTACGCGCGCTCTGTAAGTGATTCGCACGCTTCGCGTGCTCACTACCGCCCCCCCTAAAATGAAATCCTGGCTACGCGCTTGCGGGCGGCTCAGGCTCCTCCTCCTCCTCCCCCTCCTCCTCCTCCTCCTCCTCCTCCTCCTCCTCCTCCTCCCTCCCCCTCCTCCTCCTCCTCCTCGGCTCCTCCTCTTCCTCCTCCTCCTCCTCCTCCTCCTCACCTCCTCCTATAACTCCCGTCCTTTTCCCACTCCTCGATTCTCAGGCTCCTCCTCCTCCTCCTCCTCCTCCTCATCTCCTCCATGATACTCCCGTTCTTTTCCTACTCCTCGATCCTCCTCATCTTTCAGTAGTTCTTCTTTAGTTTTTTCTTCTTCTTCTGGCTTAGTCGGTCTTCTCCTCCTCCGATCCTCCTCCTCTTCCTTCTTCTTCTTCACTTATAAAGATTTTTGAGGCCTTCCGCAACCATCTCCTCTTTATCCTTCACGGTTTTCTGCCATGATTTAGTATCTTATTCAAAAACTCTCGGCATTTAGTTCGGTATATAATTTCCCAAGGCATATTCCCGAACTGCCAACATTTTAATCCATCACTTTAATTCCTATTATTCTGATGTTTTTTTGTATAGGATTCTAGTTTAGGCATATATTAATACCTCAATCAAGTTTTGGGCACTGAGCCGGAGAGGCAGAATATTCATGCAGAGAAAGGAGGGCCTAGAAAGAAAAAAATCGGAAGAATTTCATAATTTTAATTAGGATCCAGATTGGCTACCACCGGCCTGCGAAAAAAAACAATAAGGTAAGGTCAGTGAGGAAAGAAAGAACAAGGAAATGGATAGAGGCGGGAAAGAAAAAGAAGCTGAAGATTGAACGTAAAGCTAAAAGAAAGTAAAAGACTAGAAGATGGGAATAAAAAGCAACTATACTTGAAAGAGGAGTGGGAGACTGAGAGAGATCACGCAGGAACGAAAATGATGCAGTTACATCTTTCTCGGTATAAGTTTCTGAGTCACGCTTCAGAAAGCAGAGAAGATGAACGATCTTTAATAAAGGACAGGACTGTATTCTAGAGATCTCCAGGGTAGCCGACCTCTGTTTTTTTTTTACTAGCGCGCCATCTATGGTAAATGTGCGATTAACGTCAGCTGAAAGATTGAGCTCATTTTGATACACAATGGCGGAGACCGAGAGGTAAAAATCATTTGAATTACTTGATGCTTGTTCATTATTTCTTTCATTTTTCTTTCGTTACACGACATTGGTGTGTTATAAACCTCATCCTTCAATAAGGTAGCTGAAATCACTTGTAATGATAGAGATTTGAGAGCATATGAAATGAAAGACCTTGCAAGAGTTGCACTCGCAAGAGCGAATTGCAGTCAGTTGTGTGAGTTGTAACGTTCGCATTGGCATGATTGATGGATGGTGCGGGGAGTCTTGTGTGAAATGAAGTTTCATCACGATTTTAAATTAAAACAACAACAATAGTGCATTTTTGTACTGTCTGTATGACTTTTTTTGTTTTTGTTATAAGGAGTAAGTGTTCCTCAAAAATCATCACAATTTAAAGTTAACTAAATGGTGTTATCGGTCGGGTCAAGGTAGAGGAAAGAAGAAGAAAAATATTATGAAGATCATTTTGAAATTTGATTTGACATTGACATTGTACAAAATTTGTAGAAGTGCCCTGAAGTAAGATGTCAAGGAACTTGTTCTGTCTCACAGCACATTTCAACATTTTGGGGCACGAACAATAACAATGATATTTTGATACTTCTTTGTAAATGAATTTGCTTTTAGTTTTACTTTTAGAATAATAATAATAATATGAATCGAACCTTTTCTCCAATAGTCTAATTTTCTTTTTGTATGAGGGGTTGGAACTTGCGTGTCTGGACACTCAACAACATGAGTCTTCTCTTGCCTTAAAATGGAACAAAAATATTAATAAAATAGCACTAACCATTAATATTTAACTGCTACATCATGATATGATCAACCTTTCTAATCACTTTCACACAGTTTCGTTAAATTCTTTTACAATGCGATCACATGACCAGAACTCTTGTCTCCAGTCATTACATACATGTATGTGTTTTAATAAATGTTGTCTCTGTTGGCTGCTATTCTTCTTTGATTGTTTATGTATACTCTATCTATTCTATTCACACTCATTATTATATGAGGGGCCCACAATTTACAAGCTCTGCTTTTCAGTGGATCTCTCCATTTTCTCAAAATATAAATGCAGTTAAATTTATAATTCAATTTTTGTCTTCCTCAAATGTAGAAATGTTAAGATTTGTTAATTACAAATGTAACTATGTTTTGGTATACAGTTTTACATTGTATTCGTTATTATGCATTGTATTTTGTTGGAAATGAAAAAATGAAATGAAAAATGAAATGAAATATTTGCAGTGGTCTGAACTACTAGGGTCACATAATATTTATTTCTCATGCCAAGGTCATCATGTCTAATTATTCAGCTTTGACTTGCCTTTACTTACTTCCAGGGACCTGCAGCCCGTGGATTGTGCTATCATCCACAACATCTACGACAATGGCAGTGCGAGGGAGCACTTTGAATTTGAGCTGGACCAGGCCCTCGAGGCCAAACGCAGTATCATCATTATAGAACCCGCTCACCTGGGCGACGAGACCGCTCGTTGGATCACAGTAGGGAACTGCTTGCATAAGACATCCGTCCTTTCTGGCATGGCTTGCCTCGTCGCGCCAGCCCTGCTCCCCAATCAGGCAGTAAACTTTGTCACCTTCCCGACAGGGACTGTAAGCGTGGCCTGCGCTCTTCTATACGGAGTGTCATGGCAGTCGGACCCATGTTGCAAGTATCAGGTAGAGTACGACACAAGGAATCTGTCACGGCTTCCGCTTCATTCCCTGACTACGGCCACGCCCGTAGTTCTGGTTCGGAAAGACGATAAGTACAGGAAAGCGCTTCACAACTTGGTAGCCGGGCTAGCAGCAGCTCTACTGGCGTACAAAGTCTACCAATGGTGTATTCGCTAACACAACGTTCAGAAGAATCACTTTTGTTAGCATTTTCATTCACTCCTATCGCCTGAGGAGGTTCTGAACTGTTTGTTAGAGGAGTTTGCAAGGAATAACTGTCAAAGTGAGTTCTGTAATGATGATCAGGTCGCCTTGCCATTGCCCGGATGAGAGGAAGGAACGTAGAGAAAGAAGGAATATAGAGAAAGATGAACTGTTCAAAGATGGAGTAAGAAGGATTTACTGTTCGATGAGCCTAGAATTTATTCTCTGATTTACTACTCTTGTACTTGCGTGTCATTTTATGTGTTGTTTTGTTAAATGTGTTTCAAAGGGTGTGTGTGTTTAAAAATTTGGATGATGAATAATTGAAACTTATTGCAATCAGGTTTTATTCAAGGAGACATCCTATGAGAGGCCTGGGGGGTATTTCACAAAGACCCTAAGTTGAACTTGTCTCTAAGTTGGACTTTAAAATTATGGAAAACAGTAAGCATCTTTGAAAATATTTGTAAAAATTATTTTAAAAGGCATAAAATGTTGATCCAAATCATTCATATTTTTCTATTATCAAGGAGATTTCATGTTCTTGATGTGGAACTTATAACAAATCTAAAATACTTGATATTTCGCTATTTTATTCTAAGGCTACAAATGGCTCTCCATAATTTTTAAGTTCAACTTAGGATCTTTGTGAAACACCCCCCAGGCCAGAGAAAGCCCATCGTTGTAGTACATGAATCATTCATGTTCAGTCTCCATTACCTCCATTGCGGATTAATCATCTGTGAATCATCATTGTTGGAGAGAATATTTGATAGAGTTCTAAAGGGATTATATCAGGCATACTTCCTTTTGATTGCCAAGTGCTAACGTATTCGTATTCAACTGAGAAATGAAGCCAGTGTACTGTAATGTGTATCAAAATGAGATCTGACGTTACTAAAATATTCATGTAGCCAACAGAACTTGTACATGTATGTTGCAGTCTTACAGATTAAAAAAGACACTAATAGTATACGTCTACTAACTGCTGAATTTCAATCTTAGCCCATTTTTCTTGGAAAATGTAACACTTAAGAAATACATTATCAAAAGGGCCATACATGTACTTGATTTCCATCATTGTTTGTGTGTGCATAATGTATACCTTTGATATTTTTATAGCACTACCAAGTACAATTCGGTTAATTAAAGGGAGTGTAGCCTGATGAGACAATGTGTCTTTCTCGTGGCCTGACGTAGGTCCAACCGGGTATAATACGACTGCGGACGACGTTGTCGCAGCAATCACGTGCGTGAAACACACGCGAAACCAAAGCATGAGGAGAACTTCGGTCTGTTTCGCGAACGCTGACCATGTAGAGATTAAGTCACTGACTACTGTTGATCAAGTCCATTCGTTTACGTGCAGTCGTCCAAAAGAAGACGTACAGTGTACATGTAGATGCCGTTAACCAGTATTTGCCAAGCTACACTCCCTTTAAGATGTGAGGTCTTTAGGCTTGTTGATAAGTAGGTGGTAATATTTTGTCTTCCATTTCTTCATTTTTCTTTCAACTCAAGCGGGTTCTTTGCATTATACGAGCTATACATGCTGATGCTAGATGGAGCACATGAATGACTTTGAAGATAGCTTTATAAAACAGTGAAATGTTGGTAGCTTGATAAAAGATTTAATTTGAGCCCTTCTTGTAGTGCAATGTTTTGAAAATCACCCCAAATCAAATTGAGTAATGTATTGTAGTCTGATCATAGTGCGATTAGAAATGTCTCTTTGACTGGAAGATCTATGCGCTAATTTTGATGGATTGATGCTAGTACTGTATGGGTTCTATAACACATGCTTCAATGATAATTACCGTACTCTTTGATCACTTTCTGACATGATGCAAATTTCTAACATCAAACTTTGATTCATCGCTACTAAATTTGTGTCGATGCAAGGTGGAAATGATGTGTGAGTTTTTTTTCAATCTTTTTTATGTTTAATAGTATGGAAGAGATCTTAGAAATATGCCTCTTGAAAAAGATGACTCTTCAAATGCCCTCATATTAAAAATATGACAACTAACGACTATCTGGACCACAGTGCATGCACCATATCCAATACCTGCTCCATTTTTAAGCTTTTCCAATCACTTTAAATTTTTTCCAATCACTTTTACATTGCGATCGCATGACCAGCACACAACTTTATCTTTAAATCCTTCGCCCTAAAATTGCAAGGCCAGTGCACCCAATTTTTACTACATGTACATGTACTGTAGGTGTGATCAAATTTTCTACTCAGAACCTTAGAATATTGAATAAGCAAGGTAAATAGAGACAAGGGAAGAGGAAATCTTGTCTGCGAGAGGCAGTTATCCCACTCCTGTTTCACTGACCATAATAACGTGTTCAGGAAGGAAGAGCCAACAAGAGATAGCAGAATAATGTTTCCTCTGTGAACTTTAAGACACTGTAGTAGTGGGTCAGTTAGTGGGTAAATATATATCGGTATGTGTGAGATAGAATGGAGCCTTGCTATAAGCCTTGCTACAAACTACGGTATACTCTTGTTATTTAAACATATTTGTGGCTTACACCCAGTAAAAAAGATTGATCGATCGATCTGTATAGAAAAACAAGTCAGAAAAAAATCTTGGAACCAGTGGGACTTGAACCTGCATCTACTGCTTGCCGAGCAGCGACTCTACCACCAGGCCATCACTGGTCCATGGCACAGTCACGATGAAGTCCCGCTGGTTCCAAGATTTTTTTCAATACAGATCGATCTTTACTGGGTGTAAGCCATAAATATGTTTAAATAATTGAAATTTCTCCCAGGAAGCATTACATTTATACAAAATATACTCTTTGTTATATGTTATTCTGTCGTTTATGAGCCCTGGTATGTCAAGGATTAAACAAGGTAATTTCCCTTGGTCCTAAGGAGTTGTTGAAATAAAGTTTCCCTCCAGTAGACCCCCTTGGTAAAAAATTAAAATATACACTGTACTTGAATAGAATGCAGTACCGGTAATGCACAGATTTCTATATTTGGTACGTACTTTGTACACATAGCCAGATAGCCTAATACAGTTGGTTCTCTTTGTATACAGTATGCAACTGGATGTTAGTAGTACAGTTCAGTCTATATCTGTACTACATGTACCAGCAAAAATATAAGTCAAGTACAGCAATACCATCTTGACTATAAAAACATTGAGTGTCTTCTGTACGTACCCTAAAGCTATTCAGTTACTGCTGCATAGGCCATATTAATGAAAATAAAGATAAATTTACCACCTTGTACTCAATTTTCTTCCGTTTTATTGGGGGGGGGGGATTCTTCCACTTTTTCTGTCATGAGAGTGAGGAGATACATAATACATATATATTATATATGTGCAATTCATTAAAATATCAAACCATAGCGAGTTGTCTCATATAAAACGATATGCCCAATTTTGAGGTGTATTGAGGCTTGTACTGTACATGTGTACATGCACTTACAAGAGACATAAAACTTTATAATGATGAATAGTGAGTCATTACAAATGATCCATGTCTGAGATATGATCCGCAGATTAGTAAGGGTATCCAGGGGGTTTCTGCTAACACCCCTGCGAACACCCAGTAATCCCATATGGATTATCCATGATGGTTTAAGCTCAAACTAAACCCCCTGAGATTACCATGGATACGTTAATGGGAAGAAAACCTGAGCCAAGATAGATTGAGATTTATACTTGTACATTTAGACTGAAATTTATGAAATGTTTCCTCTCAAAAAAAAATTAATGACTAATTTGCTGATTTTGTTAGAAATAAAACTTTGCTTTTCAATACAGTTACTTTGCTTAATAGTATCTTTAAAGCTTATCAACACTAGTGTGGCTAGGAGGGATTAGACCACACAGCGAGGTCACTGACAGGTGGCTATCTCATCAACTCAGCCTTCAAATAACATAAGAAATAGAGGATCATGGGGGACCAACAGGCACCGATTAGGGAAGTTTTCTATATAGAGGGAGCAAGTAGCTACAAGTAGGACAGTGGGGCTTTAAACGCTACAGGAATAGATTTGATAGTTTATTTGCTTTCCCAATGTTATCTTAGAATAGATATCTCTCCTCACTGTTTTCAAACATTCAGTATTATGTCTATCTATTCACTACTGTGTCTGTATTAAATTAAGTTGTTAACATCTAGTCAACAATACACTCATCGAAATGATCTAATTATCATAATTAATGTGTAACCTACCTTTTTTCTGATGCATTGGAAATTCAAAGAGGCTTCTTGCACAATTTTGTAGTTCTATGTTTTGAACTCTTGATCAGTATTTTCCCATTACCGGTACTGAAATTGAATTTTGTAATTAGGTGTGGCCTCTCTATCATTTTTCTCACACAATCTCTTAATAGTGCACATTAGACCATCATTACACATGAGTACTGTATTCTGTATAAGGAGATATACCTGTACAGTCAAACCTGCTTCAGTGACCATCTATCTACAAAGACCGCCTGTCCGACAACAAAGACCACATTTGTTGTTTCCCTTGAAAAAAGATTTTTATTGAAATATGTACTAAAGGATCCTTTCTAGAAAGACCACTTTTTGAGTTTCCCTTGGGCGGCCAATATAGACAGGTTTGACTGTAATTTCATCTACAGATGTCCTGGATAACCGAGTCAGGGACACATTTTTTCAAGTTCTTGCTTTCGCAGGAATACAGGCTACAGACTGTGTTCGCACATGCATTTTCAATTCATTTTTGCATGCTGTTGAATTTGTGACCTGACAGCTTGGGACATTCCTGAAAAATGACATTTTATGGCTTAAATGCATTACATATTTACATCACGGCTACATTATCAGTATCTACATCCTCAATATTTAATAATGTTCTGTAGGTTTTTAGAGTTACTTGTACATGTGTGTAGGTATTCAATATAAAATGTACGTCTCAATGCACATGTACAATACTCTGCAGATAAGACGAAGGATTCCTAAGAAATTATCTGTTTCTGCAGCATATGCATTGCCATATTGATGGAATCTACCATGTAAACATTGGCTGTTGCTATGTCAGATGAGCCTCATGTCCTTTGATATCACCAAGAAATACTACTGTAGTATTGTGTGCACGTGTGATCATGCAGTTATGACTGTACTGTAAAACCAGAAAATTGATGCACGAAATCATGGCAAATTTTGTGATTTGCAACTGTCTCATATAATTAATAAAATTGCATTTATCACTGCACAAAATAGACAAGTTTCTTGCCAAAAAATGGCATCAACTATTTATGATAGTTTCAATTTGCAAAAGTCTCTGGTTTTACAGTATTAGATTGAATATTTTATGGTAGATTGTGAGATAACCTTTGACCTTTGAGACAGCAGGTAACGAAAGCACTGATATTATGATGTGACATACATGTATCTTTAAAGGTCAATCAAGGTCGGTCCCCAGACGTAAAGAATCATATCTGATTGATAAATGTCTGTGAAAACCCAAAGCACACTCACATACCTTCAGGACCTCCATACGTGGGGATTATTGCAGATGTTATCTGATATTGTAAACATTTATCAAGGAAAGCTTGTTCTTTAAACAAGCTGTCTTTGTTTGTGGTGTTAATGAGTGGGATTATAGTGTACCAACCTTTGTGTGATAAAGGTATAATATACAATACAATGTACCAATGTGTGGTAAAGAGATATCTCTATTGGTGTAACCCACCATCAAATTGCAGTGTATGAAATATGATAAGATTTTGAAATTTGAGATCAGGATTCTGCTCTTCATGTGAAGCCCTTTAGTGGATCTACGTCTAAGTGTAGGAACAACTGATAACAAGAACTCTTGTTTAAGTCGATTTCTTTACAATTGTACATCCTTTTCAGCAGTGAACGATGGTCTTGTATAAATTGCATTTGGATGCAGTCGTTAATATTTCACACAGAGTATAAATATATGCACAGGGGTCAAATGTGGATGTAACTCCTGAAATTTTGATAAGTACTCAAAATCTGTTGCAAGATGAAATTGATTGGAACGTTTATTTTTTAGTGAACGTATATCTGTAAACGAGTGTAAAGATTGCTAAATTCTTGCAGGCAGTGAAGACTGAATACGAGTGGATTGATGTATCGTTTATTGACAAGAATTGTACATTTTTCTTTCTCTTTTTGATGAGAATTGTAAAAAGGTATTGATGAACGCGACTTTTGAGGGATGCTATCTAATGGCAATGGCGAAGAAAAAATACATGTAATATGTTTTAAAGTGAAGAAATACAATATATGAATCTGTTACATTTGTACAGAAAGAAACTTGGAAATAAAATGAAATGAAATTTACGTCCGATTTATCTTTGTTGTTCATCTCACTTTGTTGTTTACACTACATATGTATATCAGCAATATTTGGTCTCCTTTCCCCCTCAATCCATTTTTGTCTAAATTTTCTTTCTCTCTCAAAATGTTCTTCTCTTGCGCATTCTATGACCAAGGTAGTCTCCCTTCCATTTTCTTTCAATATTCATTCTCTTCTCTTCTTTCTTTCTCCCCCTCCTACCCCTCTCACACTTTTTTCTTCTCTACATTTCTTTCCTCAGCCCTCATAGGCTTATACCAGTAAATTATCTTTGATAAATATAACAAAATGCATGTTAAGTATCATTTAACAATGACAATGGTGTCTAAACAGTTTATATATAATTGCATATTTATTATGTACATGTACACGTTATTCTATAAATCATACAAATTACAAATACATTATGCGGTATGTCCCTCGAACAGTATGAAAGTCTGTTGCATGGATTGATCTTGTGAAATGAATAAATAAAATAGCAGGAGTATGCTCCAACTCTGTATGCATCTTCTTAAAAATGCATCAAATTACCCTTATAATGGCACACAGGAGATACATGTAAGAAAAATAAACCTCCCAAAAGCTCTTGAAATGCCCCAGGCTGTGAGGCATTATTAATCAATAAAAGTAATACAAAAATATTTTGGTTGCATAAAGGGGTGGTGAAATAGGCATCTGCATATTCATAATAATTTGTTTGCAGTACGTTGCAACTATGAGAGTCTGGAGCATTTTATTGACCCCCCCCCCCCCCCCCCACACCTCTTTTTGTTGGTGCTTGTATTGTACATCTTTTATTGAAAATTTTGACATGGTTGTGAAAGAAGTCGACATTTTCATCAAGTTCTCCTATAATTTTTATTACAAAGAAACACCTTGAAACTTCATGACAGATTAACATTTAGTTTTGGAAAATAGGCAAACAAGCATCTGTTCAATATTGGAATTCTATTCTCTCAGTGATATGAACGTCCCTTTCTGTATCCTCCATCAATCCTCCGTTTTCGTTCCTTTCTTCGCTCTCCCTGCCATGATCCAGAAGTAGAGATTGGGGACCAGAGCTCTGATATAGATTGCAGCACCGTGGGTAAAGGGCCCTAAAACTACATCACTTTGTTGCTTAGCAACCGCATCAACTACCTTGTCGGCCACATAGACCGTCGACATGCCACTGGCAGTGGTGGAATCCATTTCTGCAAGGGCAAAAGGAAGAAGACATTCATCACTAATATTTCAAATAAATATAATTTTAAGTATAGAATCATTTACCGGTAATTAAACCCCAATAAAGACAATGGGCTTTTAGGCATCCAAACAAATGAAGAAAAGGATTCTATAAATTCTAAATAAAAATATTATTCCCTGGACTATCACCTCTGAGCAACTATACCCCTCACTATCCTCAGAGGACAACTAGATGTAACCTCAGAAGAACTACCCCAGACAACTATCATCTTGGGTAAATTGCTCTTAGGACAATACCTCCCGGACAACTATTCTCAGAAAGCAACCCCCCCCCCCCCCCCCCACCTCACACACACACACATTTCCTGAACTACAATATCTCTCAAGAAAATGCACATTTTGTTCAGAAGGTATGGAGAGCTGCTCTCAAGAGAATTCAGAGGTGCCAATATGTGTTTGATAAATCATGTTAATAAAACATGGTGACTAATCTTCTTCACATTTTCCCTATCTGTTCCTTTCATTTTGCTCCCATCATTAAAACTAAATTGATTTTGGAGTTGCTTTCCCTTTATAAGCTACACATCACATACCTGCAACTGTAGCATTTGTATACTAAAGTCACTAATGGTCCTTTTCATTCATGAAATTTCCAAGTTTCTGAGAAGAACCTGGGGCCCGTTTCATAAAACTTGTTATCTATAACAACAGCTAAATTTCAATGAAAAATTTGCTCTCAGCCAATCAGACGCCATGATTTCAGAAGCTTATTAAAGTAGCTTGTAACTTGTTATTGATATCAAAGTTCATGAAACAGGGTCCAGGGGACCATTTCACAAAGCCTTTTTTCAATGACAAATGACAAAAATAAGTGACAAATCTGCTGATAACCAATCAGAAGCAAGGATTGCAGTAGCTTGTAACTTGTTATTGATATCAAGTTTTATGAAACAGGGTCCAGGATTACTCACTTGCATGTACAGAGCCATCTCCATCGAGTGCACTCAGGGAGATGTTGGTCTTGATATAGCTAGGGCTGAGAACGGTAACCTGGATGTTGTGCTCTGCAACCTCCGCCCTGAGAGAGTCAAAGAAGGCCTGCATGGCATGCTTGGAAGCAGAATCTGGAAATAATGATAAAATGTTGATAACGATGCTAATGATGAGAATAATGAAGTTGATGATGATTTTTTTAAGATGCTGCAGAATTTGGAAAAAAAAATGATAAGGTTGATGATGATGATGATGATGATCCTGAAGATGATGATGATGATGATGATAGTGGTGGTGGTAATGATGACGATGATTATGATAATATCATGATGATTGTGAAGAAGAAGCATAATGATGATGTGATATGAAATAACAAATTTGATGTCAATATATGCTTAGAACTCCACAATTCATGTAAGTGAACTTGGCAACATAAGGGAAACCAAATGATCATATAATCTGGGACTTGCCAAAAGCAACCTCCCCCTCCCGAAGCCAACATTTCTCTTGGTGATACCTTTGCAATAACTTCAAAGAGCAAATAGATAGAATATTTATTGCATACTCACAGGCACTCCTGAAAGGAATAGCTATTCTGCCTTGAATACTGCTGACTGCAAGTATGTGTCCACTTCTTCTTGAGATCATATTTGGTAAAATGGCTAGAGTAAAAGAAATAAAATACAAAAGTTATCACTGGCATGGTATATTAATTATTTTTTATTCAACAACACTTGGACAATAGTATAGCGGTAGGTATCTGTAATGATAATAATAACAAATTTTATTTCTCACGAAATGATATGGGGAAAGTATTCTAGAAATTATTATTGTCTTCTTTTGAGAGAAGCAGTGCTCCCATCTGTATGTAGCATCCTTAGTGCTAATACATGTACTAATCATGGGAGACATAGGGAAATACTACCAGCGGCAAATTCTCCTCATCGACATGGGTACCACGCGGGTAATAAATTGTCACTGCATAGTTTTGTCCTGTAAAGTTGTTTTGATCCTAAACATCTCAAAGTAGCACTTCTTGTTCTGCCCTGTAAGTATGCCGAGGATTCATGGATCCATCTTGCCCTCGTTCAGAATCTGGCCGGTTCTTTATATTCCCTACACACTTGATTCAAGCCGCGTTATCAACAAACTCATAATTTAATGATCACGCCATCTTCGGCTGGTAGCAAGTAAGTAGGGGGTGATAGCGTTGGTATGGTGGAGATCAAAATTTAATGGACCATGCAGATTCTGGACTATTCTTGCCCAAGCAGAAAGGACCCAAAAGTGTCTCTCCTGCTCCACACGACACCGAACAACTCACCGGATGTTAGGACGAGCGAGCCGAAGTGGTTGACATTCATGATCTTCTGATGGACGGAGAAAACAGTATCAACGACGCTCCCTCTACCGCTCATGCCTCCGTTGTTGAGAAGGATATCTACGTGGCCGTGGAGCCCGAGGGCTTCCTTCGCTTTGTCCGGTAACTCGTCCAGTCTCTCTAGGTCCAAGGGTACGACATGGGGTGTGTGTGCTGGGATTCCTGGAGCCTAGATTGTGATCATGAACAGACAAACTGTGTGAGCAGTGATGGCTTCATATGTGAATTCATTAATTCACGCTCTAGATTGATACCAATCATGAACCAGCTTCATCTGGCATTGCATTTGTCACAGAATTGCTAATGACAGCTGGTAAAAAGATCATGATGGGAATGATTAGTATGCTATTGTTAAAAACATTAAAATGAAAAGTAAATTACCAAGAGGATATACTTTGAGGTGCCTCTGAAAGTTGTTACACATGTATGCAAGTATACCATTCCCATCTGTGTACATACTGTCTGTGCACAAAATACAAACAGTAAAATGAGACAAACAGACCCCAAAACAAAATCAAATGCTGTTGTCTTCTTTTTTGTCTTCAACCATGGATCTTCAGAGGCAATTTGGATTGTATGACACACACTCTGGCAAAACTCAATTTCAAATACTGGTCAAATCTCCACCTTCAACCTGGGCCCTGTTTAATTAAACTTGTTATCAATAAAAAGCGCTAACTTTCTATGACAAATTTGCTCTCAGCCAATCAAATGCTACAGTTTCAGTAGCTTATAACAGTTACTGTAACTTGTCATTGATTACAAGGTTTATGAAACAGGGCCCTGGACCAACTTTTTACCTTACCCTCATCCGTATCTCAGCCCAATGACAACCCTATAAAGATAGTTTTTACTCTAAATAAAATACTGGAGCAAACATGGCCAGACAAAATGCAGGATCATGGACAAATTTGTGGATAAATGTAAACGTTCAAAATCGAAATGTTACAAGAAAAAGGAGTGAAACGCTTTGTCCATTCTCTTTTACTTTTTTCTTTTTATCTTTTCCCACTCATCCATGTATGTAAATGTTATTTATATTATGTATGAAGTGCAATATATTGAAGTTTCAATCATTATTGTTATTCTTTGCTTAAACTTTATGGCCCGAATTCACAAAGGAGGTTTGTCGACAAACCAAGGTTTATGTGCGTCATACGACGCGTTTTACGCGTTTTTTACAAACCTGGTTTGTAAAGAACAAAAGGAGGTTTGGCGAAACAAAAGGAGGTTTGAGCTCAAACCTTGGTCTGAGCTCAAACCTTGCTTTGTGAATTCGGGGCTATATCTTTGAAAATTTCAACTTTGTAATCTTTGTTTGTATCAGTCTGCCAACTGTTTTAACAAGGATTTTTTATTCAATCAACCAAAATTAATGAATGAATGAAAAAAGGTATGTATCAGTAAAACTGGTAATCAGGATCCGGAAAAAGTTGTACAAAGTAACCTTCTTACCAATTTAAGGGCCATCAATTCTTTCTTGACCCTCTCGAGTTCAGGAGCTCTCCTTGCACACAAAATCACCTTACAGCCAAGACAATAGAAAGCTCTAGCACATGCTGAAGAGCAAGAGTAAGATAAAGAACGATAACGTTAAAAAACACATGATCAAATGTACTCATGGGAGGGCACCTATGTGGAACTGTGTAACTCCTGCACTACTAGTTCAAAATTAACACCAAGATTAATGGAGGCAGGTTTCATTTGCTTACGTTTGTTATTTTCCTGATTCAGGGACTCTTCACCTATTACTCTGCTTCAAATTTGGGGTTTCCAAGTTGAAAAATAAATTTTAAATAAAACCCTGGATTGATACACATAAAACTTGGGGTACAAGGTTAAATTTCCAATAATGTTGTACATGCATAAGTGGTTTAAAAGGAAGTATATTGGTTTTGTTTTAACCACTACAAATATTGTCATTATCATTATTATCATTAACCAATATCATATGTTTCACCATTCAAATGTCTTAATATAAAATCACACTTTTATTTGAAAGAAAACAAAAAATCATGCCTATCACGCTAAACAGTGTTTGTATGTGTGGCGGCTATCTTTTAAAAATATGAAATATCATGGAACCCCCTCCTCATTTTTGAAAATTCCAGACAAGAAACTGTGCTTCAATTTTACTTGTCCTAATGTAGATATATATCTTCAAGGAATTACTAAAACTGCCCCCCCCCCCCCTCCTGAAGAAAAAATCGTACTCTCTTCTGCTTTACAAATTGACAAGTTTGAGTTGTACATTAGTCATTACTAATCAAGTGTCTCACCCTCTCCTACTCCGGAACTTGCCCCCGTGATGAGTACCACCTTATCTTTAAGCCCCGCCCTCCTTTGTTGCGATCTCAGTTTCTTGTAGAGCCATAGCAGCCCGAGACTACCAAAGATTGCTGCCGTGGCAATGGTCAAGGAATTCATACTAGATGCAGATGACATATTGTGAAGATTGCAGTCTTGCTGAATAATTGAGAGCGAAGAAATGAATAAAACACTAGATTAAGTCTGATAAAAAAAAAAAAATAGATAACATTTGAAATAAATAAAGAGCTCAGCACATATTAAATGTTGATTATCTCAAATAAATTCATCTTTAATTGCTGTTATTGTGTAAATGTTATGAAGAAGATTTCTATTTGCTGCTTTGTATTTGACCTTTTCAAAACTTTTCATTTATCATTATCAATAAATATTCTTTCCCCCTCTCTCGCAAGAAAACCAAAATCCCATCAAAAGAAATATGTATGTATTTATTCCGGTCAGCCGATTAAGACCGATGCTCGTGTGTGTGAAGTAACAGTATACGTTCCCTCTCAAAAAATCTGCAGGAATACAATTCATTTATTTAGCATCACTTACCAGTAGCAGCACACAAAAATATACGAGTGGGACCGATCATTAAAAGTGCACTTTAATTGACGCACAATGTAAGCTAATTCTCTACAATTTAAACAAGCAATGAAGCGTAGATAAATACCACACTAGCGTCCTCAATTTACCATTCTTATAAAACATATCAGGTAATACTTTCATGTTCTAACGCTCACCTGGAAATCTAAAGTGGATCTCCTCGCAGTCAAATACAAAGTCAATGACAAGATCAGACGCTGCACTGTGGGCGTGGTTTAACACTGGGCCGAAATTACCACTGTGTTGATCAATGCCATACAGTGTATGTATATATGCATACTAACATGAAATAAAAATCATGTATTAAAATAAAGAGAATTTTCTCCCTCACCCTCTAATTCTCTGCTACTTTTTTTTCTTTCATTTATCTATTCTCTTCAACTAAATATGCCAGTATGCACAATTAATTCCACCCCTCTTTCTCTCCTTATAAAACACTTCTTCTCTTCCGATCTTCTCCCTTACCCTCTTTCTCTCCGTCCGTCTACCTCTCTCTGTGCGGTTCTCTCTCTCTCTTTCCCACCCCCCCCCCAAATCTATTGCAAGTTTTCCTCATAAATAAATTTTAATTCCCAAATCAATACACATACACTCACATAGTCTAAAATTGGCCATAGGTATCAATTTTATTGTCTCAACATTTTTTAAACACATTATTAATAATCAACGTTTTCTTTTCTCTTTTAATTTATTATCTACTGGCATTTACTTCTTGCAAAAAAGAAATAAATGAACATATACAACGCGAAACAAATGTAAAAAGAATTTCTTTTATACAATCCATAAATTATCACAATCTATTACCTCTAGGATGCATAGATGTGATTGTAGAAATGAAGAGAAAGAGAAAACATTAGAATTAAAAATCAAAATAGAGTTCTAGTGCTGATAGAAACGCAAATTCACAATTAAGACGATCACAAAAGAAAAGAAAACAACAACACAACATTTTCCCCATGAAAATTATGATGTACCGATCAAGATCAATGTGCATGAACTCAAAATTGAGCACAATATAAAGGGAAAAAAAGTAATAACAAAAACAATATGAACATAATTCATCCATGAAGCCCTAGGGTTGTTTACATATATCTTCTTGCACAGTATCAGTTGCCGATACAATTCAATTCATTTTTTTTTTTTTACATCTGTACATATTACTGTGAGACCTGACGAATGAGACAGAAAAATGTGGAGATTTCTTTTCTAGACTTCTAATGTACACATAAAGCACTCTCCTTTTAACATCGTCATAGCAATCGTTGAAAAAGCCCTGTCCTATTCATAAAATATTTCCCATGATCCATAACTTGCTGCAGAGTTCTATCGCTTTCCTTTTCAGAGCCTTTAAAGTCACCAAGCAAAACTCTTTTATTAGCCATTTCTCCTACACGTAACTTTCAAGAAATCCATTGAATACCGTTATACTTTTCTTCCTTTTCCTTTTTTAATCATTGAAACCCAAATATGAACATTAATATCAGTATTGTACAAAGATAGAGAACACATATTCATTACTTATCCCCCTCAATTAATGGTTAAGAAAACAAGATTGCTACAAATGGCTGGTACAGTTCTTTAAAAATCAGCCAGTTTGTTGATATTGTCCAAGATTTGTCCAACATTGCAACAATCAAAATGCCAAAAGATTGATGAAACTTTAAGATGCTGGTCTAATTCTTTCTTGTTTAAATCAGCCATAGTTTGTTAATCTTGTCCAAGGTTTTACCAACATTGCAACAATAAGCAACATGACAAAAGATTGATGATACTAATATAGGAACAATATAGGAGCTAAACTATGACACTGTTTACTGGCCTACAGAAATAACTATATCAATTTGAACACATAATTGGAAATAGATTTGTGAGGCAGGGGAATTTAGCAGAAAATTGGAAAAAATCGAGTGCATCAATTGACTTTAGAAAAGAAAAGTAAAAACATTCATTGGAGCAAAGTGACTCCTTCAAGACCGATGTCATTCAACTTTACTTGAACATTCCCTACACTAGGGGTGCACAATCCTTTCTCCATTTTCTCCATTGCCAAGCAACTTCTCAACCCTATGATCAAAATTGAAATTTAATCATGCTAACAATCACCACATATTCAGGATTTACGGATACCAGGTTTTAAGGAATTGAAGTAACTGTGTTATCTGGTGAAATTAAAAGTGTTATCCATTCAGGAAAATACTGAATCTGGAATTATTACACCATGTACTTCTTTTGGGTTAGATATTTATCAAATGATATTTTCTTTCTTTTTCAGGGGGGGGGGCATCAGTTTATGGTGCAAACTAAAGAATTGTGTTGAATTTTGTTGCCATATTCATTAACTTATCACATTAAATAGATCTACTATAATTATATACAGTACATTACCAAAATCAATCAGCTATTCTACCACAGATAATGACTTTCAGTCAATTTTTTTTCATTCAGCTTTGATGCCCAATGTGATTACAACACGATTTTGAAAGGAATTGCAATCAAAATATTTGATGACACTTAGAATGTCCCAATGCACACGTTATGTCGTTACAACCCAATTTTGAAAGGAATTGCAACCATGGCATTCACAACTGTAAAACCAGAGACATTGCTGTGCATAAAATGTTCACAAATGTTGTGAGCGGTTTGGATTCACGAAAGTATCTTGCTGCAAAACAATTAAATCACCATGGACAACACTTAACGATTAAAATTTGCGAAAGTGTCTTGCTGTGAAACAATTGAATCACCATGGAAACAACATTTAACTATTTTAATTTTGCGAAAGTATTTTGCTGTGAAAAAGCCATCCTTGAATATTCACCAAAGTTTAACACTATTCATTTCACATAAAATATTCATAAAGCTCACATCTCGTAGTATTTCAATTTCTTGCACAATCTTATCATGCATAAGGGTTATTATCTAGGCATTACACTCCAGTGAAGAAAGTCAATTATATCAACAAAACATTGAAACAAAAAACAAAACAAGAAAATCTGTGACATTCATAACCGCTAACCATCAAACCTGAAGGACGTTTAACGTCTCAAATATTCTCAATAATTCTTTTTTTAATTCCAATTTTCCATTAGATCCTTTTAGAACCATAAGGCATATTATCCCTATTAATGATTTATACAGAAGATGCCAATATATCAACATTCTCTTACCGGTATTCAACAAAAATTAAACTTTGGGGCGAGCTGTGTATTTTAATGTGGAAAATCAACCATGGAAAGGCAAGACATTTCTCATTCTAATTATTAATTTGGGTTGGGGATCCTATATTCCACTTGATATCAAACAATAGTAATAACACAGTAGTGTTGATAGTGTTGTTTGACACAAACATCAAAAACAGGTCTCAGGTATGTAGGTGAAGGTTTGGGGAATGGCGAACATGGCGTTTTCAACAGTATCTTGAGGAACACAAAACATGATTATGTGAAACATAAAAAATGACAACGGACATTAAAATGGAAAGTAGTGCTGCATATTCAAATTCACCTCTATTCATGTTACAGACATATAATGCCCACCCAACCCTCCTTATAAAAACAAAAACAAGAAGAAATAAATGAATTTCTCAGCTACCGTACTGTAAAATCATTCAAAAAGTGGAACATACATTTAACAACTAAATTAACCATAGACTAAACAAGTTTTATAATTTTACGAAGTATATGAATAAATTGATTTATCCTGATTAATGTTGCTTAAGAATGTGACATACTAAACCTTACATCTACAGGTATTCAACAAAGACCCAAGTGCACCTTTCATTTTTAAGTTACAAAAAAACAGGAAAAACATCAAATTTACAAGGGGTATGACTAATTTAATTGTGTTAACACATTTTTGGCTTACACCCAGTAAATACAGATGGCTAATTTAGTTGTTAACTGTACATGTGAATTGTTTGAGTTTCTATTTCTTAGAAATGAAACAAATCATGGCCTTACTGCCATTTTGTATTACTAACACAGTAATGAAAGAAGTTGCTCGGGAATAATAAAAAGGTAGGATCATACGACTTGAACGGTCATTACCATCATCAATAGTTACCTCGCATTACTGTTTCTCCATTTTCTAAAAGAAATTTTTACCACATAAATTTGAAGCAAGTCACTGGTAGCTGGCAAATATGAAAATATTTGTTTGACAATGAATTTGGACTGAGTGAAAGGAAATTAATCCACCCCTGAGAAAAACAAACAGAAATAAGCAACAACATAATATGTACAAATTGTACGTTTGAAGCCAGAGGGGGGGTATTAACCTCTATTCTCATGAAACACAGGGTCGACGCCCTTCTGGTTATGAACAGGGCTCGTTGCATAAAACTTACCATGATAGTAACTTTGGTAATTTCCATGGAAACCTTGATTTGATTGGCTGTTGAGTGATGTTGCCAAATATAGATGGCAAGGTTACCATTAAGGGCAAGTTTTATGCAACAAGGCCAATATAAAACAGGTTATGTGTTCAGCAATATACATAGAGATTAATGAGAGGTGCATTTATATCATGTACATGTATACTGGGATCCCACAAATATGATCAAGATAATATTTAGATGGATGGATTTATCTCGACTATCGGCATTTGCTCTTAGCGAATCAATTTGAAGCCCTTTCGTCAGTGATCGTCTGATCCGGTACAGCTTTCGATTTATTTTCCTCTTCTTCCTCATCCATAATTTCTTAACATTTCCATCACAACTATAACTTTCACCATGGATGTAACGAGTCAAAAAGCCTTTCACAAATCTTGTCATCAGTGACAAATGACAGTTTTGTTATAAGCTTCTGATTGGTTATCAGCAGATTTGTCACTGATTTTTGTCATTTGTAATTGAAAATATGCTTTGAGAAACGGGTCCAGAACCCATCATTTGATAAAGTAAAACAATTTACCTCTAGCAATTCTTTTTTCTTCGTTTCTTATGCATACAATACCACTAAAATGATTTTTCTTCACTAAAATGTGTCGAATCAGCTCACTTTAAATCAGCTACATTTAAGCATGATCACATTCTGATTATTCTTTTATATATATATACTCCTTTCCCTGATTTTATGCTTGTTTTTTTTCTTTTCTTTGTATTCAATGAATAATATGAACAATTAATGCAATGAAATAATATAAATAGTGCAACATACATGTAATTGATAACTGACTTTTCTATTTAAGTCTGCTGTACATTGTAGGTTTATAGGAAAAACTATTTAAAAAAAATCTTTTTCACTTACATGGATGAGACTCTCATAATGCTATTAACGTTATATGTTATTATGTTTGTTGAAATTCATTACTTGAGTGTTTTGTTGACATGAAGAAGAAAAAAAAACAGAAATGAGATGATCTCCTTTTAAAAAAAATGGTATTTTGCGAAACATCAATTCTGTGACACCCATTCTACCTCTCCCAGAAAAAAAAGAGAAAATAAATACAAAGGAAAATCAAAAAGAAGAAAGATAAAATTTGAATTTTGAAAATATTGTGTACTTTTGGACTGTTAGAGTCGACATGACATACAGATAAATCATCTCTAAATAATTACAAGCTTGAGGGCTGTCATGAGATCAATGCTAATACATTATATATTATTAGCACATGAACATTATAATAGAGAGTGCCAGTTTGGGTGAATGCACTATAACGATACTGTAGTGGAAATCAACTTTCCTTTCTTTTCCTAGAAATGACTTTAATTGATTGCTTCTGGAACGATCCCCTTTAAGCAGCATTACAAATTTGACAGAACTGTGTAGTTAAAAGCCCCACTGCACTACGTGACCATGCAGGGAGGTCCAATCCCTCCAGGCCAAACTAGTGCGGTGGGGCTTTAAGTGGCAATGGATGCAAAGAATCATTTGACAAACTTACGTCAAAGGGACATGTCCACGCAAGTGTACAGAATATAAACAACTTTAATAATGACCTTGCTATTGTAAGGTACAAGCAACAGCCGTGAGGATTGCTACGTGTATACATATACCAACTATTACATTTCTAAGCAATAATTTGCAGACGACACAAGTGCCATGCCAAGGCACCCCACATGGGTGGCCTTGGCGCAAACCCAATAGTGTGAGTGACATGACGTGGGCGTGTCTTCCAGTTTACATGATGTGGGCGTGTCTCCCAGACTACATGATGTGGGCGTGTCTCCCAGACTACATGATGTGGGCGTGTCTCCCAGGCTACAATCAGTGCTGTGGAGAACCGCTCTCATAAGAGCACATCCAACGACCATGGTTCATAACCAATTAATCTCTATCTTACCCTTGCAGGATTTAAGTGTCATCTTTTGGGGGGAAATGTAATTCGATGCTATTCTAAATGCAGACCAGACCAAAATCAAGCCATATAAGCAGATTAACTACAATGGTCACTGCTATATAAATACACCTGTCTATAGTGGCCACTTTTATTTTTGGGTAACTAATCTAAACAAGTTAAAATTAATACAGCATAAAATACCCTAATATAGACAGACAAACAGTCAGACCACTTATAGTAGCCATCACTATATAAAGGCCACCTGTTTACTGTGGCCACTCTTAACAATTTTTCATAAGTAAACTCTATACACAGGTTGAACTCAATACCTCAATATTTGGGGTGAAGATGAAAATCAATGATTATTGGTATGAGGAGAAGTCATTTTATTCTAAAAAATTAGATATCGCTATTTATCGTTTTTGAAACAGCACTCGTTGCTTTACAACAAAGCCCGGACATTATTTTTACATTTTTTTAATCTCAAAAGTTTCCTTAGGGAGGGTCACAAATAATTAAAGGTCATGAAGAGGGGACTTGGCACACATTAAAGACACATGTTGAAACAGATGTGTTGGATCCATAAAAGCTATGACAATGGTGTTTCAGTGTTAAGAAGTGCTTCTCTGCCGTTGCTTTCCCACCGGCTCTCCTCCGTCCATCCTCTCTAGAATCCTCCGCTGGCAGCTTGAAGCTCTTTGGTTACAAATCCTTCCTTTCCTGGCTCCTCTGTCCACCGATCTATCCATCCATCCATATATCTGTCTGTCTATCCCTCCATCTGTTTTCCGTTTTTCAAAATCTCCATCATTATATGCCCGGTATTTATATCTATGTAAATTCTAAGTGTTTTGTATAATGTTCCAGCGGTGGTACATGTACGTACGGCTGGGTCTGTTAAGTGTTTGTCAGTTCAAGATCTTGATGGGTTTCTCCACGTAGTTGTAGCGGGGTCGCTTGTTCTTGTTGACGTGGTCCAGACCCAGCCAGGGCCTAGGCTGGGGATTAGCTGTAACAAAGAGGGGGGAATGGGAAAGAGTGCATGATGGACCATCGAACGACTTATTCAAAACAAATGATCCAGCCATTCTGAAGTACTAGGTGTTAAATGGGTACCCGGTAGGATGGGAAAGTTAATGTGGTTAGATGAGCAAGAGTGCGCTTGTAAAAATGACGCCTGGCTGGAATGCTCCCCAGGGAGTGGAGATTGTGCATACATTGTGTGCGGGTAAGCTGAATCCGATGACTGAGGCAATAATATATATATCTGTAAAGCGCTTTGAGAGGGCCTTCGCTCCTATGCGCTACATAAGAACGAACTATTATTATTATTATAATATGTGTCCTATTGTTTCGTCTTCCATGTGATTGAAATGATGTAACAGAACCTAGGCATCACCTTTATACATCAGTTTACTGCATCTTAATCTATTCATGTTTGTTCCTAGAACCTATGATGACAGAGTATGCAATTTGCTTGTTGGTATGACGCCATGTGTGTGGACAGAATGAACCTTGCATACATTACATGTTGCTATGTCTGGCAATACTATGGTAAACCAAGTCATCATATTATGTTTTTAGGTGATTACACTCTAGGGTACGGTTGATTATACTTACATGCATGTCCCTGTGGCTGGAAGTCTTTCAGTCGTACGGTGTACTCTTGCTCTGAGAGAAAACAACAGTAAGACGAACAAATATTACTTCAAGAAGTCATGATAAACTACAGAGGTCAGGCATGTTGCCTTTATATGAAGAGTTTCATTCCAAAAGGAGCTAAATCCATATTTGTTACTTCGGAGAAAAAAGCCATTCTTTACCAGATTTTGTACAGGCGTCTATGGAAAAGTGATATTAGAAGTTGCATTTTTTTCATAATTGCTCCAAAAATTTAAGTAAATAATTTTGTTCAAAGACGGGTACTAAAGTGAACAACGTTCTGATATCAATAACTCTATTTTCATCAAAAGTGGATTTAGCTCCTTTTGGAATCAAGCTCTTCATATATGAATATCTATCACACCTTTATTGTAATCGGGAAAATCGTAAAGCATACAAACAGGTTTGGTAGTAAAGTTCCTGAAACACAAATTTGTCAGATTTTACTAATAGCTAATAATGCAAAACATTTTTAGAGGGTCTTTTCATAATGCAGAAATGAACAATCATTAGCTACTCAAAGTTACTAAGAAAACAAAAAGAGGAGAAAAACAGAGATGAAAAACTTCTCTGGTTGACGTCTAAGTTGTCTTCCATTTTCATTAGTTTTTGTTGGCTACCTATTTTTATGCAACAATTTGTCTTTAAATAAGAACATATCATATTTCCTTTGATTTTGCCATCACTGAACATGTTAAACCCCTCATGCTGTATTTCTTCATGACCCTACTTTACCTCCCCCCCCCCCCCCAATAAAAAAAAACATGACTGTATTAATTCTCTTTATGTACATCTTGCCACCAGAATATGGACAACATAGAAAGTGTGGACCAAGTCTATTTTTGACAGAGAAGACATTTTCTCATCAACTCACCTTCCCCGATGTACGTCTGTCTACCCATCACAACTATTGCAAACTTGATCTGAAAATGCAGAAGAGAATAAAACAGGTACACATAAAATATAGATAAGTGTCGCAAATGCACAGTTTGCAACATGAATGGTTTTCATCAGATGTAGCACATATCTGTATATTTCATGACACTTTGTTACTTCAATTATCGATATATCTGCTTTTTTAAAACTTAACGCAGGACTGCACAACTTGTAGCTACTTGCGCCCTCTATATAGCAAACAATGCCTAAGCGGTACCCATTGGAACAACCCCATGATCCCTTTTTGTTATGTTAACTGAGAGCCGAGTTGATGAGATAACCACCTGTCAGTGACCATGCAGGGAGGTCTAATCCCTCCTGGCCAAACTAGTGCAGTCCTGCTTTAATACAGTGCTTTTGAAGTTCCAATAAATACCTTTTCTAACTCCTTCTCAGAGACGTCTAGTTGCTCTCGTATCCTCTCCTTCACATTGGAGAATGCTTCACCCTGTGAAATTGAAATTAAACATGTAAATGAATTATCACTCACTGTCATCCACGTTCCACTTGTAAAATATCGAAAGTACTAATATAAATCACCTCTCATTAATTTTTTGTTTAAAAAAAAGTTTTTAAAAAGTACTTCAAAGATCATTGTAATCAGTAACACTAACACTAATTATAAACCTCTCTTTAGTATGCCCCCTTGGCGCGCCGGGGGGACATAGCAGGATGTAACATTCCCTTGAGCTTATAGAAACAACTATGCCACTCATAGCAGTCAATATATCTATACTATTGCCTCTTTTGACATGATCAAATACATGGATAATAGGTGACAAGTATACAAAACAATCTTAGGACAAGGTGCTATTGACTCGTGACTGATGATAAATCATTTTATTACTTTGATGCTTGTCTAACGATGAAGATTAATTCCTCAGTAATTTTAAGCCTACTGGTAACTGGAACAAAGTGGCAGAATTTGAAAGCCCATTCAGGAACAACGAGGTAATCTGTTTTAAATAAACCAACACAACAGAGTCGTGGGTTCGATCCCTGACTCGGCACTAACTTCCTTTGGCAAGACATTAATCTACATTTGCCACTCCATACCCATGAGAGAAATGGGGACCTGTAGGATGACAAAAGGCATTTGTTATTAGCTTCTTACCTCTCTTAACCTGACAAAGAAGGGTGTACCGAACGTGTTGTAGAGATCCTTCTGGAAGTGAGCTACACATACTATCATCTCATCGTCACTTAACTTGTATTGGTCTTGAGGAATTTCCTGAGCAATTGAGGAAAAAAAATACAGAGAACTAGTAAGAAATACAGGTGTATGCATCTTGCACTATCATCATGACTACATTTAGATTGTCTTCAGGGGGTTGCTACGTGAAGGGAGAAAACAAAAAGTACAGATAATTTTCGAAGTGAGCTACGCATACTATCCTCACATCAAATTTCCTGGGGATTTCAGACAATACAAAGTAGACCATGCATTTCATTTACACAGGCCCTGCATATATGCACTTCATTGTTGAGTTCTTGTTACGGGTATACTAACAAATATATCTTAATTTGATTTTATGCAATCAAATGACAGGC
>JAVYIG010017227.1:0-27295 GCA_035222895.1 Strongylocentrotus droebachiensis
GTCGTGAGCGATAAAAAGTCTAATCCATCCCTTAAAATTTAAATTGCATTACCCCCATTGTGTGCTCCTTTCAAAGAGCACAAAAAGTCCTCAGTTTGAACATTCCATCTCATTCAGCAATAGCAGAACACGCCCTTTAAACTTGAAACTTCAACCGGAAAACATTCAATGGTATGATGCCCACATTATCTGGATAAAAAGAATTAATCCTCACAGAATAGAGACTCTTGCTATACAGTGTGTGATCTCGAGGCAAAAAAAAAAAAAAAAAAAAAAAATCGTCGACGGTCAACGAACCATCGAATCGGTCCCAGCTCCTCTGTGTGTTATATATATATATATATATATATATATATATGGACCATTTTGACTGATTCGTCAGTACGTGTGACCGCCGACCAATCATTTATTTGTGACGTGTTGTATCCACATATGTAATAATGTAATTTATTTTTAAATGAAAAAAAAAGAGGAATAAGATGGTGGGTCTTAGTTTCGAAGATTTGTTTAAATTTCTATTTCTTTTGAAATAACCGGGTCTGGAGGAAAGACTACGCTCTATACCCATGTTATTCCACAGGAATGAGATGGTGAGGTCTTAGTTTGAAGATTTTTTTTTTTTTTTTTTTTATATAACCGATTCTGAAGTAAAGGATACGCTCTAATCCCATGCTTTATTACCGGGTCTTAATTTTGAAGATGGAGGGGTCTTACTTTAAAAGGTTTTTTGTTTTGTTTTGTTTTGTTTTGTTTTTTGTTTTTTGTTTTACTTTTGAATAACCGGGTCTGGAGGAAAGACTACGGTTAATACTCATGTTCTTCCACAGGAATAAGATGATGGGGTCTTAGTTTTGAAGATTTTTAAAAAGTTTTGAAATAACCGGGTCTGGAAGAAAAACTACGCTCTAAACCCATGCTTTATTACCGGGTCTTAGTTTGGAAGATGGTGGGGTCTTAGTTTAAAAGTTTTTTTTTAAATTTTAATTTTTATTTATTTTTTTAAACTTTTGAATAACCGGGTCTGGAGGAAAGATTACGCTCGATTCTCATGTTATTCCACAAGAAAAGGATTATGGGGTCTTAGTTTTGAATATTTTTTTAAATTTTTGAAATAACCGGGTCTGGAGTAAAGACTGCGCGCGATAACGATGCTTTATTACAGGGTTTTAGTTTTGAACAAATTCGACAAAATATCTCTTCAAATTTATTACATTTGTGGGTAAAGTCATTATTACATTTGTGGGTGATTCAAAATTATTACATTTGTGGGTAAAATGGTTAATACATTTGTGGGTGAAATTATTACATTTGTGGGTAAAGTGTTATTACATTTGTGGGTGTTATTACATTTGTGGGTAAAGTGTTATTACATTTGTGGGCGTTATTACATTTGTGGGTGTAACACCCCCCCCCCCCTGCGTACGCGCCTGACTGAACCCCCAACTGTTTTTAAAGCTAAACAAATTATGATCACTTTTCAGTAAAAAAAAATGTACGTTCATTTTTATTTTTTAAAACTTTTCTTTAAATTTCCTTTAAAATTCTTTGACACTTTTAAAATTCGTATTTTCCTTAAAAAAGGCAATCGGAGACACTGTCCCGGGCGGTTCGGATCGGCATGCACTGCGGACCGGAGGCGGATAACGGCCCAGACTTTAAGAAGCCTTGTAATAGAGAAATGACCCGAAATGATTAATATTATATAACTCATATTTCATGTCGTAGGTGTCGACGGTAACGTTGTCCTCGAGACGTTTGGTGTGTATTGGGTGGTATGGTGTATGCGATGTGGTTACGACGCCCTCTTTCGGGCACTGGGTGGAACACTCTCAGACTTCATGACCAACCTGGACTTCTTACACAGTGTGTACATGAAGACCCTCTACCCTAAGATGACCGTCCCATCGTTCAGAGTCGAGGAGCTGGAGAATGATGAAATGACCCTTCACTACTATTCCAATCGTCGCGGCCTCGGCAGCATTGTCTACGGTAATATCCCAATGAGGACACAGTCACACTATTACTTTGTCAATAAATATTGAAATCGAAATTGCTTTTAAAACTCGTTTTTGTATTCGTGCCTTTAAATTAAAATCACGGAATATATGCATTTTCACTTAGACTTGATGATGTTACCTCCGCCTTTCCTGTTATTTCTAAGGGGCCAGTAGGTATTAAACTTTGAGGAATTAAGATAATACACAGGGTTCTTTTTTTTTTAAGCAGTCACTCATTGTTGTTTCCATGAAAACTTATGCATTTAGTTTCGTTATTGTGTACCTTTCCCCTTTTTTGTTTTCTTTGTTAAGAACATCTAGATGCCCTAAATATCAGTTTATCAATCTTGTTACAATGTGCCTCCTTTAAATTTGTATTGTTAGCTTAAATATAGTTATACTAATATTATCCCCTTTAATCCTCATGTAAATGCTGTTTCTTCCTTATTGTTTGTATTGATTTATTATTAATTTGATTAAAAGGATGCGTGAAAGCGGTCGGGCGAATCATCTTCAACACGGAAGTGGACATCGAGCTGTTATCACATGACCAGGCAGAGTATTGTGGGATACTAAAGGATCATTACAAGTTTCACCTGTGTTTCGTCAAGTTTGATCTAGCGCCAATGGGAACTAGTGGTATCGTGACTGAAGAGGTAAACATCGAGTTTCCAACTATTTTCAACCATTTTGGTTTGGAGTGCGTACTGTTTTCTATTTATATCCTGGTTCACCCCTTTTTTCTTTATGTGTGCGCACGCGTGGGGTGTGTGAGTGTGTGTGTGTGTGTGTGCGTGCATGTGTGTGTGTGCGTGTGTTGGTGAGTGCGTGTGTATGTGTGGTGGGTGTGCGCGCACTATACGTTAATAATTCAAATCAAACAATTTTTCTCCCGACTACGTTATTACAATTCCATATGAACGCAATCCTGGAAATGGCTATTCCCTTTACTGTTTATACTTTATTTAACTGATTTTGAAATTGAAGAAATTGAAGTGAAGTGGGTTCCAAGTTTGTTTGCTCAATTCTACTACGTTAACGTAACGCTATTGGAAGAAAAAAAAAACAGCAGGGATCTATTGAGTAAATTGATCATTATGGTATTTGTTGGATATTTAGGAATGGACCTCTATTGTTGATGGGACCTCGCATCTCATCGGTGGTGGTGACTATCGTCCATCAAGCAACGAATCGGTGAAGAATAATCTGGTTCTCGCTCGGAACGGATCCGCTAAACGATGTCCTTTCTCAGGAATGGATATCAACGGGATTGAAGAAAGTCTGGCCGAAGGAAAAGTGGCAAGAGATCAATGTCTCCCCGAGATCTCTGAGAAACGTGTTCTCCCGATCAGTCACTTCAAACCGAAGATCCCCGCGAGGATTCTCCTAGACCCTGAGACATTCTGCAAGATATTCCCCTACCACATTCTCTTCAACGATGACCTGGTGATCATGCACTCTGGATCAAAGCTGCAACAGTTCTGTCCGTTGATCAATGATGAGGGCGCTACACTCAAGGATATTTTAATCCTTGATCACCCAGAGATCGAGTTGACGTCGGAGAATATCTTTCTCTTTCTCAATTATGATCTTCATGGCGACGCTGACGAAAGAAGCCATGGCTCCTCCCATGCCGGTCGTATCTCTCAGAGGTAATGCATGATTAGATTCATTTCAATTAAATAAATTATGCCCTTGATAAAAAGGAATTACACGTCGGCGCGCATTTTCCCTGTCATTGACAATTGTGCACCCATGTTGAATTATTTTATTCATTTCTAAAACTTTTTGTGAATTCCAACGGAAAGAAAATGAAATCAAATTATATATAATCAAAGTTCTTTCTTCTAAAAAAAATAACAAATAGAACTGACAAAATCATTGCAACGTACGAAAAGGCAAGTTTAATATTAATACGCTCGACACTTGAAAGCGATGAACTTTTTGAAAAGCAATGTTTGCATGGGTTACCGCTCCTTAGCAAACTCAATTACGTCTTGAATATAAATTGGTCTGCAGGAATAATTTCATTTGCATGGTCATTGAAAGGGTAATTTTTATTTTTTTATTTTTTTTATTTTTTACTGAAAGGATAATAAAAATGATGAGCTTGAGATAAAGAGGGGGGAGGGGTGGGAGTGAGGGTGTGGGATATATATATATATATATATATATATATAGGGAGAAAGACAGTTATAGAAAGAGAAGCAGCGGAATTAAGGAGGAAGGGTAAAGAACATAAAAGGTTCCTGGTAGACGTGGAAAAATTACCGGGACAGAATATGTTTACTTTAGAGAGACGTACATACTCAAATGTAAGAGGGCAGTAATTTGACAAATAATTGTATACGAGTTCAATAAAATTTGGGACAAAATAATACAGAAAAAAATATATAAGGAAAAAGAAATACACTAAAAGGAAGAGGAGTAACGAGTCAATAAATAGCAGAGTATCTATCTATTTCTACCACTTGTTTCCATCACCTGAATGTTTATAAAACCGAACAGTACGGAAAGGCAAATTTAACGATACGTTCAACACTTGAAAGCGATGAGCTTTATGAAAAGCAATGTTTGCCTGGGTAAACACACTATAGTAAATTCAATTACGTCTTGAATATCAATTGTCCGTAGGCCTAAGTTCATTAAATGGTCATTGCAAGGGTGAAATTTGTAAGGTCACATTGTGAATTTTTACTGAGAGGATAATACAAATGATGAGATGGAGAGAGAGAGAGGGGGAGAGAAAGAGAGAGAGGGAGAGAGAGAGGAAGATGGAGAAAGAGAGAGGGAGAGAGATAGAGAGAGAAAGAGGGAAAGAGGGAAAGAAAGATATAATAGAGGACTGAAGGGGGAAAGGGTAGCAGCACAAAAATTTGCTCTGTAAAAGAAAAATAATAAATTTCCATTTTTTTATCGTTACTGATAACGAAATATATATTTTTCCGTACCCGGGGTTGTATACAAAATATATTTGCAATAATCATTTGCAATTATCTAAAGGGAAATTTGTTGATTGTATGTTTTTTTAGTACAGGGGTAATGACGGTGGACCTCGCAAGATACATCACGGAGTTGCCAATTTCTGTCTGATTGATCGAACCTTCAAATATTCATAACTTTCTTATTTCTAATCGGGTTTTGCTCAATCTTTCATTGACCTATATCTCTCATTTTTCTGCTTCTATTATAACCGACTTAATATCAGGATGCACTTCCTCTTTACAGGCTCTCGTTATTGTGTTGAATAAATTCCTCATTTTTCAAATTCAAATTCAAATTCAAATGAGGTTTTATTCAAGACTTGTCAAAAAGTCCGAAGACTACAAATGCAAGTTACATCAAACATACAATCATATAAAAAAGCGTTCAAAAACATATATTTATATATATTTATATAGTTATATGTTTATATATATTTCTTTTCATTTTCGTCAATCAATCAATCAATCAATCAATCAACCAATCAGATTGTAGAGTAATCATGTACTTTTAAGAATGCTACCAGTTGCCTGATGATCGCTCGCAAGGCGTGAAACTCGGAGTTGCAACCATGTTCTATTAGTCTGCCTTATTCAATATATATTTCTATATTTCTATATTTATAAATATTTATTTTCCTTTTCATCAATCCAAGGTCAGATGGTGTGGATGCCTGATTCTCATCTCTATGTGTTCCTCTGTTCGCCTCAGCTGACGTCACTCAACGATCTACGCGATAGGAAGATGCACTTTTCAGACATCGCATCACATGATCTAACACGTGACCTTATCCTTTTCAATCAACAAAGAATCGCGGAGGTTACTAAATATTTCAAACTTAATTATATTTGTGCGGTGTTTTTTTAATTATTCTAAACAGGAAAATATTAATGGCAACATCAAGGTTAAAATGATGTCCTTGTCATGAATATTTCCAAATACGACGTTTCACAATGAAATTCACCTTCAAATTAGGGGAGTTGCTTCAAAGTGACCTATTAGAGCAGCACATCCCCGTATGTCCTTATATGTGAGTACCCCCCCCCCCCCGGCTTCAAAGGCATCACTCTAAGCATTATGACTATGATTATCAAATAATTGCGCGTCAAGTATGTTTAATGGTTGTTTTGTAACAAAATCAACGTAGCAATTTGGACCACAAGTTCAATTATGGTAACAATTGGCGGACTGGGTTGTACAATCCATTAGTGGACAACGGCACTCACGATCCAATCGAAATTTAAACATGCATGCCTTCCTGACGATCCGCTAATGGTTTACACAAAAGAGCTCGCCCATTAAATTCTAGAAATTAAAATTGTTTATTAGTTTTAGTAATTTAATATAATTAATTTGTTTGATTATTGTAACTATTATTATAACACTTTCATCGAATTACCAAAAGACAAAGAATTGATATCTGGGGGGGGGGGGGGGGGGGGGTGTTTCACAAAACTTGTCATCAGTGACAAATGACAGTTTTTGTTATTAAAGCTACTGAAATCCTTGCTTCTGATTGGTTATCAACAGATTTGTCACTGGTTTTGTCATTTGTCATTGAAAAAAAAGGCTTTTTGAAACGGATCTCTGATGTGTTATTTTTAGGTTGAGTTGGCGAAGCAGTTGGAGCAGAAGAAAGAAGAACTGCGCACACTCATGAGAGACCTCGAACTAGAGAAGAAGAAAACTGATACCCTACTCTACTCAATGCTGCCGAAAGAGGTCGCTAATGATCTACGAGATGGGAAGAAGGTTGAGGCAGGTACGATAAGTCAATCAATGGGTCAGGGCCCCATTTCACAAAAACTTGTCATCAGTAACAAATGGCAGTTGTTGTTATAAGCTACTGAAATCCTTTCTTCTGATTGGTTATCAGCAGATTTATCACTGATTTGTTTTGATTTGTCATTGAAAGAAGGTTTTGTGAAACGGGTCCCAGATGAAATCATAGCAAAGACATAATTGAACTAAACAAATAAAAGCTGTCTAGGCTAGGTGACGATTAATACAAATATATATTTGTTTAAATATACAACATGTGCGTTTTTCATTGTTAAATTATATATTTTGGGGATGGCGTTGCCGTTAAGAAAGTTATCTAAGATGGCCCGAAAAGGATCAAGGAGTATGGGGTCGAATTTTTTTAAAATTTATATCATTTTATCACAAACAGTTATGTGTGTGAGGTCCCCTTCTCTTTCTGTATATGAAGATTTCTCTCTCCTTTTTTTCTCTCTCTGTAGTTAAATTTTCAGTAAGTGATCATTTCTTGCATTATCATTATACAATGTGGTTTGCTGCACGTGTATTCCAACATCTTCACCCCCTCCCTCCCCCTCTCTCTCACCATCTCTCTCTCTCTCCCTGTCTCTCTTTCTCTGGTTCTGTTTCTCTAGGAGAGTTTAAGCAGGTGACTATTTCCTTCAGTGATATAGTTCGCTTCACCGACATGTGTTCTCAGTGTGATCCTATTCAGATTGTTCATCTTCTCAATGAGATGTATGTTGTCTTCGATGAGCTCACCAGCGTACACAATGTCTATAAGGTAAGCAATACAAGAAGATACAGTTCAGAACCCCCCCTCCCCCATTAAAAACGGTATAAGTTGCGTATCATGTCACGGAGATTCGACACGGCGTTATAAAAGATATTAAACGAATCTTCTCTATACAGTAGGCTCGCGGATGCACCATGTGAGAGAGAGGGAGGATGGAGGAGTCCTGAAAAGGACTCTCGGTATTCTTGAGGGTGTGTAGTCCTGAAAGGCCTACTGTATATCTACATCACCATGCAAGCCGATACTTACGAATCTTCTCTATACAGTAGGCTTGCGGATGCACCATGTGAGAGAGAGGGAGGATGGAGGAGTCCTGAAAAGGACTCTCGGTATTCTTGAGGGTGTGTAGTCCTGAAAGGCCTACTGTATATCTACATCACCATGCAAGCCGATACTTACAAGCAGAATCTTCTCTAATATTATCATTGCATCTACCAATAATAAAAAAAGAGAGAAAAAAAAAAAGTCAATTAGAACTAGCTTCGAGATGGCTTTGCGAACTTGCAATACTCCCTGATAAAATTATCTGAAAATGTATTTTTCACTTTTCACGATATATTCAGCTATTTTTACATTACCTCATATGTTTGATATGTGTCTGTTTTAATAAGGAGTCGAATTTCTAATTGAAAGTTCTTTATCTTTTTAGCACTTTCGTCCAACACCATTTCCCCTTAGGTTTTGATTATCAAACTTAAACGTGTTCATGAATTAAAAACCCCCAAAAGCAATCCTTACTTGCATTCCTTAAAGAAGAAAAAATGGTTAAAGAAGTTATAACATTACGTGTTGATGCTCGTTATTTTTCGGTATAAACATTTACAAAAATTGCGTTTATTGTAGGTTGAAACCATCGGGGATGCCTACATGACGGTAGGAGGCTTGCCTATCCCTAATGAAACTCATGCTGAACAGGTGGCATGCTTTGGTCTTGGGCAGGTTGAAGGGGTTAAGAGCATCTCATCGCCCGTCACCGGAAAGATAATACAGGTAAGATGATGGTTCTAGAATATAGTAACCAATACAATACGCTCGGGCCTTAATGTATGAAAGCTTGAATGAACACTTACATTTCAAAACTACTGTTCAGGTAAGAGGTATATTTTGTAATTTGTATTTCTCTCTACAAATCACTGGCAGAAACATGAATGCTAAAGTGTAATTCTACTGTCCTGAAGATGCTATCGACTCCTCTTTACTTTAGATGCTAATGTACTAGGAATACATAGTCATGTGCCTGTATTTTAGTTTTTAACCAAGTTTTGTGCCTCTTCCTGTACATGTCTGCCCCATCTTTCTTTCTTCCTCTCTTCTCATCCTCCGGCTCTCTCTATCTCTTCTCCCCATCCACCCTCTCTCCCTCCTTTTCCCTTTCTCTTTCTTTGTCTACCCCCCTCTTTTTACCCGTTACGTCCACTACCCCAACATCTCTCTCCCCCTCTCTCTCTCTCTCTCTCTCTCTGGCTGGCTGTCTCCCTCTTTGTATCCGTAACGTCCGCTCCCCTCCTCTTTTTTCTTCTTTCTTTGTTTCGTTCTCCTTTCTCCATATTCCCTTCGCTATTACTGGATAATTTATTCAACCATAAACAAAAAAAAACAATAATTCATGAAAATATAAAAACATGGGTTAGGAGCCCCTGAAGAAGTTTGAAAACAAACTTGAGGTTGGGGCACCAACCATGACACATTATATCGAGAAATTAACAAAAACAACGGGAAAACAAATATATACAAGTAAAAGATTATAAAGACCTACATGAGCATAAGACATTTACAGCAAAGCACCAGCAATGAACGCACCCAGGACACGGCGTCAAGCGACACTGCGTCCCTATATGCGCTCCTTGCTGGTGCTTTGCAGTATTACAAAACATTTATTTAAAAAAAACTATATAAAAAAAAATAAAAAAAGAACTTGTGGAGCAAATTATTCATTATTTAATTGGGCGTGTTTTTTTAATAATATAATATTATAGGCCTATTATAATATTTTAAAGGATGAAATCCTAGATTTGTTATCTTATTTTTCTCAAAAACATAGATTCGAGTGGGTATTCACACCGGACCTGTAGTAGCTGGTGTTGTGGGTGTTAAGATGCCTAGATACTGTTTGTTTGGTGATACTGTGAACACGGCATCGAGAATGGAGAGCCACAGTTTTCCTGGGAAGGTTCACATTAGCCCTTCTACCTACAGGTGAGTTCACATTCGTTCTGTAGTAGCTGGTGTTGTGGGTGTTAAGATGCCTAGATATTGTTTGTTTGGTGATACTGTGAACACGGCATCGAGAATGGAGAGCCACAGTTTACCGGGGAAAGTTCACATTAGCCCTTCTACCTACAGGTAAGGCGTTAGAGGCCTCTTCACACTGGCACTTGTTGGAACAGTAATTCGATATTAAAATAGTGCCAAATACCTTCTTCATGTTGAAATTGGTGAAGAAAGTAAAATCGAAGAGCCACATGCATGACAATTTCAGAGGAAAATCGAGCCATGACTAGAATTCTTTTACATCTTCCACAAAGTCACTGGATATCGACACTGAAACACTAAACGGGATATCTCCCTTTGAAGATGCTGCCGTTTACGTCAATGTACTTCATATGTCAAGTGATCTTGTTTTTTTCGTTTTTAAGTACTGTTTTTTATAGTAAAATTACCCAGAGGAAAATAAATCTTAATTACAAGATTCATGACGATCGCAACTACTTTCGAAAAATCAACCTCAGGCAATTTCAATGGCCTATGCTAAATATCACTTATTGAAATGTGCGAACATTACAAAGACGAATTACGTAATCCATATATGATTTCTTGACTATCGGATTTACCGTAGGATATCGAAATTGGTGCTCATTTTTTTCTTTCGAAAGTGGTTGCGATCATGTTATTTTATCTTTATGATGCTTAGCTTAAAGGTAAAGACCAGTTTTGGAAATGCCCCACTCTTAAAAAAATGAAATGGAAGCTCTTATTGCCAATCATGTAAAAGAATATGTTTTGACTAATACGTGATGATCTGGGTGATGATACACATTTTACCGGGAAACCGCCTACCAATTGATATACAGTGTGTATTTGGTAAATTATTATATCTATTTGGACCTGATAGATATCGCGCACGTGTCGCGCACATGTCGCGTAGTCCCATATACATCTTTCTGTGTACAGTGCTTGTAACTTTACCAAATTTATTATCATTTTGATGATTCCAGAACCTTGCAGTACACACCAATACTTATATGCTAGATGATCAACCTTTTCTTTCTGATCGATTCCACAACGTTTCTTTTACAATGCAATCGCATGACCAGAACTAATATATATCTTAATTGTTATATTTGTTCTTGGTTGATAAAGCGATCAAGGGTAAAGGGTTTGAATGCGAGGCCCGGGGTGGAATGGAGATCAAAGGTAAGGGTAGGATGATGACACACTTTGTGATTGCTCGATCAAACCAGACCAATGATGACGACACAGACTCAGCTTCAGACTCAGCTTCAGACTCAGCTTCAGATGAAGGTGTGTAACGTTGAACTTTGAACATTAAACTTTGAACCCTGAACCTTGAATATGCACATAATCAGGACTGCGCTACGGTTTATGTTTAGCATCTGTTAAGTCATTGTTTGTTTATATATATATATTATTTATAATTTTGCTTAAATTCTATTCATTTTACCCTTTACTGTACTGTCTAATACACTCCTTCACGGTCAAGGCCGCCATTTTAATTTGCGAGTAAACATTGCGTCATCAATGCTTTCAGACGCGCATGTATTGTTGCGTCACTGCCTGCTCAAATGCATGCTGCATAAAATAAAGTTACTCGCAAATTAAAATGGCGCCCATTATTTACTCGCGATCCATGTCGGCGCATGCGCACTCTTGTAACCGTGAAAGGGTGTATTAAGCATGCATTACTCAAAACTTTAGTCCGTCTTCATTTTGATAGGATGAGTTCTGCAGTGGTAAATATATGTTTGACCATTATCATTCTCCGCGTCTGTCAGTTTTCAAGAACACAACAAAATTAATAAAGACGTTTCTCAGGAAAAGGATTGATATTCAAAATACCCTCATATAAATGACAACAAAGAGCTGAGAAGTTTGCTTCAAATTATTGTGTGTATTCCCATCATACTCATTATCGTATGCAGTGAATGTGACCTTCAGCAAGACTGAGTAGATCATTCCAAAACATCATTTGGTGTGTAAAACATATAATAATTCCATGCATTGTACTCAACTTTATCTAAGTTCGTAGTACTATAAACTCTCTCTCTTGACATACAGGGTTCTAGGACACCTACCCGGCCCTGGTCAACCACCCTCCGGATAACCATCCCTAGGACAACCACCCTCCAGGACAACTACCCCCGGACAACTGCCCCTAGGACAACCACCCTCTAGGACAACTACCCCGGACAACTATACCCCAGAAAACTACCCCCGACAACCACCCTATAGGACAACTACTCCCGGACAACTGTCCTAGGGGGGTAGTTGTCTGGGCGGTAGTTGTCCGGGAGATTGTGCTAGAGGGTGGTTGTCGTAGCGGGTAGTTGTCTGGAGGGTGGTTGTCCGGGGGTAGTTGTCCCAGGAGGGTAGGATACGGACATACAAATATGAGATATATAATTTGGCTGACAGAAAAAAGAAGAAAAAAGAATGATTCATGCAAAAAATGCTTCCATATACTTTACGTCTATTTAGGGGATGACGCCCTCACGTGTCCTGATGGTAACGAAGTCAGAGCTCCTGTGATCATCAACGAACCAAACCATGAACAGTCTACGAATAAAGACGACCTCACTACGACCAGAGCAGGCAAAACAGTGCCATCTGGAGTCGAGACCCAGGCATCTACATCTACATCACCATCGTCCGATGTTACCGAGAGAAGAACCTCTTCAGCATTGTGCACTGTGCTTTAAATGAGTGCAGCTAGATGAAAGCATGTTGAAACGTGCTACAAACCATTTAAAAACATATGAGGCGCCACATATTTTGCTAAAGCATCTCTTTGTATTGTAAATTATCTTGTTCAAAAATATTTGAAGTGCACACTAAGAAAAAATGGTCCAAGTATGCACCTTTAGGGGTGCAAACCGATGCAACAATAGCAGCACCTTTAGGGGTTAAATCCTGCACCCTTTTTAAAGGTGCAATCCTGCACCCTTTAAAAGGGTGCCAGATTGAACCTTTTAGAGGAAATAGAACCCTTTATGGTTCATTCCTGCACCTTTAGGGGTGCAAACCGATGCAACAATAGCAGCACCTTTATGGGTTCAATCGTGCACCCTTTAAGAGGGTGCCAGATCGCACCTTTTAGGAGACATGTTAGTACCCTTAATGGTTCAATCCTGCTTCATTAGGGGTGCAAACCGATGCAATAGCAGCACCTTTAGGGGTTCAATCCTGCACCCTTTAAAAGGTGCAATCCTGCACCCATCATCGAGGAATACTGGTAAAATTTGCTCGTACACAAATACATATTAAACATGCATGATGTTTCTTGGTTAGTAATCATATAATCAATATATATATTGCTAAAACGTGAATGTAATTATAACATGATCAGACAAAATAATATATTGGTTAATGATTGCCAAAGGAAAATACAAATCACAAAATTGATGTGCATTGTCATAATTTGCTTAACGAATCATGATAAATGTATTTTTATGTGAAAACGTGGAAAGTAATCATGAATATGCATGTAATATGCAAACTTTTATTTTGCACCCTTTTTTGGTCGATAGGGTTGATTTTTGTGGGAAGGGTGCAAAATCTTATATTGCACCCTTTTTTGAACCCCTTTTCCTTCAATAGGGTTCATTTTTATGTAAAGGGTGCAAACTCTTATTTTGCACCCTTTTTTGCACCCTTTTTTCTTAGAGTGTGATGTAAATACAACTACACTTTTCAACATATCTTTTATTATTCTATGAACAGTAATATGTATATTCCAAACATCCCACCTTATAATTTGTTTTTCACTTGCGTTTAGATCTAAATGAAATCGCTGTATAATACCATAACTTTGTAAGGGATGGACCAGGGTTGAAACGAGACATATTCTCGAGGAAATATCTCCTGATTGTATCAAATTCAGAACTACATACTTATTTGAAATTGAGGTTTGAATGGAGATTAAATTTACAGTGACATGAGAAACTCTTTGTGTTGGAAATATTTCACAGCCTCGCACACCCGATTATTATTTCGCTTAGAGAATCATTACCAGGAATCTTCCCCGCTGACAACTTGTCCCGAGGTGAGGGGTATTTATTATTTTTCAGGGTGATTTTGGATGTGGCCAGTGAACAGTGTCAAATAAAGAACAACAGTAAAAGCGGTTTTAAAAACTTTTGTCTTGATGTTACAAATATTTACACAACTCCCCTTATCTGAATGTCCGCATTAAAAAAAAAAATGTATCAACAATATTATACTCGCTCGATGTATTGTCCATTATAAATATGATGAGAAAAGAAAATAAAGAAATCAACGTACGAACAGTAACTTTTTTCGATAAAATAAAGCTCGTGATAATGTATCAACGGAGATGGGTGATGGGGAATGCCGCCAGTCTCTTCTTGAATAAAGTTTCAGTAAAAATGACAACGACATTATTAATCAAGATTAAACAATTCCAGTTTTTTTGTCCCTAATAACACTGAAATTTGTTTATCATTGGTGTTACATACAGAATAAACCTAGGCCTAAACATGATATTGTATGCTGAGAGCCACAAGGGTGTTAGTTAATGCTGAACAAGAATGATTCAACATCCTTCCAGCTCTGAACAGACGGTATATAACAAGAACATTATTCTGAGTCACATCATAAAAGCATCCATACATAAATAGCAAACCGATATCAATAATTATGTTATTATTTTCATAAATGACATTATTTTTTTTAATCCATGCTGTAATCTTTCAGTGTGCCTTCAACACAAAGCTGAAATGAATGTATGGGTTGTATGAAATAACAATATATTTGTAATTTTCATAATTGTCCTGTCTAACTTTTATCTTGTGTACCGAATGTAAAAATGAGATATATTGAATGGTGAAAGAAAAAAAAAGTTCGGATGAGAGAAGAGGTAAGGGAAATGATTGTTTTACAACAATTGAGAATGATTCGCATAAAGATACTTTTATCGAAAAGAGTTGAATGGGCTAGATTAATTTACCTTATTATCCTTTTATTTCCCATCTCTCTCTCACTCTCTCTGTATCTCCCTCTCTCTCTCTCTCTCTCTCACTATATACTCCCTCCTCTCTTTATATCTCTAACGCTCTCTCTCTCATTGACCCCCCTAAGTAGAATAACAAACATAAACAAACAAGTCATTTGAGAGCGAGAGAAAGAGAGACTGAGAGAAATACAAAACATAATGGCAGTCACTGGTAAAATTCTGAAATTCATAAGGGGTTAGTTCAATAAAATATATTCCCTTTATGTTCACACCTATTTCGTATCTCATTTTTCTCTTTCATCTCTCATTCTTTTATCCATACTTTGCTGCTCCAATATTCTTCACATAATCACAAGTAAGATAAATCATATTTCATTTGATTTTCAGATTTATTCAAATTTTGCACGTTTATAAATTTGAAGTCTTATCAAGCTTTAACTTATCAAGACAGTATGTATTACAGGGGTATATTTAGATTAAAAATATCCCCTAAACAGACTTAATGAACATTTCAATAAGATGAATACATGCTTGTATGTACATGCACACAGTTGTATAATTAAATAAAAAGGATATGCTTTACATCAGCTTCCCTCATTTCAGAATTAGCATATATGCACCTGCATTTATGAACCGAAAAAAAAATAATTCAGAATTTCCTGAGTGATGTTATATTTCACTGAGGCCATAGGCTGAGGATGAAATGTAACAGCACGAGGGGAACTCTGAATTTGGAGGTGAATACATGTTGCACTGAGTGATGAAATGCGGCATGCAATATTTGTTATATAAAATTGTAAGTATTTGTGAACCTTTGGAGTCATGCCCTCTTGCTTACTTTCAGGTTGCATTCGCATCAGATGCGTGCAGGTAAGATAATGCAAACACTGGGTAACGCGTAGAGAACTAGAAGAGATGTGCGCAGTCTAATTCACTTTTGCATGTGTTATGATGCAAAATAAGGTTGTTATATTGCACAGTCGTGCAAATATAACAAAATGTTAAGTGTCACTTGACACTGTTTAGCTAATGGGACACTCACTAATTAACAAATACATCATCATCAAACTTTAACATCAAAATGTTGAAATATGTAAGGCACTGCAAACTTCATTTCAGTAATTCATGATCATCCAATATACATAGAAAGACATGTAAGTACATCCGTTTGCATGATTTAATTCAGAATGAACTCACAGATCTGAGCGATTATAAAAATGACATCACTTAATCAGAAGAGGATAGCGATAAAAAGGCAAGGTAAAGGAAAGGTCATAGAGAAGTATCTACATTTGTATGTTATAAGCCAATCAGGAATGCAAACTTACTAAAATATAAAACTTATTTAAAAGGCAAGTATGTATGACAAACGTAAGTTCAAAATATACATGTATTATACCAGTGCATAATGCATAAGGAATATATATCATAACATTTATTGAAATTCAGTACTGAATACAATTAGAATAAGCATGTATCGCAATATAGTAGCATATCTATACACTGGAATGATGTAAAGAAAATCCTGGAAATAATTTCCTCAAATGGATTTATTGTATAGTACTGGTGAATGTATTTAAACATATATACAAATAATAATCCATGTCAAAATAAATATTACACTAATAACTCAGGCATGTTAGATTGACAAAAGAGACACCAATCTTGAAATTATAGCAGCATATTTACAAACTGGAGTGATTTAAAGAAAATCCTGGAAAAAATTCCCTCAGTTGGGTTTTAAAATCTAAAACTGGATATATAAACAAAAATCCACATCAGACAAAATGTTACACTGATAACTCGGGCCTATATTCCTACACCCTACACAAAGCTTTATAGTTCTCAATTGTCATACCGAGTTCCATCAAGTTCATAGACAAGATAACTAGAGCATTATGGCTCTTAACATCTGGGTCATTTCTGGTAACAAATTCACAAGTTAATTTAGATTCTACTTAATTATATTTGTATTGAACATGTGCAATGACATTGACATATACAGTGATATTTTGATAAGATAATTTGAAAAATTACATACATACCTCAATATTACATACTCATATTACTCACTTTGTGAAAGTCGAGTGGTATTTCTTACATTGCATACAAATAGTAAAAGTCTGCAATACACATACACTTGGTACATGCACTACATGTACATAAACTGTTTAATGCACTAACATCCTTGACAAGGCATTCATCCACATTTGCCACTCTCCACCCAGGTATAAAGGGGCACCTGATATGCCACAAGCGCTATATATTTGGCAGCTGTCTAGGACCAGGGTAATAATGTTTGAGTGCCCAAACTGTCATGGCATGATGGTGTGTGCACTATACCAGAAGTCAACGTTATTATCATTATAACTACTAGTCCCTGGTGTTGTCACCTTCTATACACAGGCATAATGCATGATGATCATAGCCGAGTAAAAAATGTACCCCTATGTAGATTATCTTCAAAAACATTTCCCAGAAAAACATGACTCCTTCCTTCATAAAACAAGTACGGTACACAATGGGCTCTTGATACTGCTCTGTTTTGGGCTTATTGAGTACACATTCACAAAACAAGTAGTTTTGTATCAATTAAGCACATACGGTACTTCTATGTTTAAAGTTTTGGTATTTTATTGCCAACAACAATATGCTTTATAAAGCACGTCCAAACTTAGCAAAAACAGGATAATGCAAATACATCTGTCTGTCAGTCTGGCAAGTGAGGAAATATCCTTACATTACTGTCAACTATTTAAAATGATAATGTTTTGGGTTTCTTGTGAAGGACACAACATTTTTCAAAAACCTAAATTCTGTATTCCAGTAATACAGTTAAACATGAACCTGGGTCTAAACAAAAATAAACAATTTAGACCATGCACTTTGTAAATAATACTACTAATAAGATTCTAGGTTTATATAGCGCTTGAAACATCAACAATGTCTTTAGGTGCTTTACCAAAATGTCATTACTCTGGTCATCAATTTCAGGCTTGCCTGCAAACAATGTATTCACATTCTCCACTCTCTGGGAAGCATTTCAACCGGGTTTCATTGAACAAAAGCCTAGACACAGTGTCACGTTTAAAGGTATTACAAAGTTTTGGTATGGGGTCATGAATTTGGTTCAAATGAACATATTGGAAGCATCTGCGATTTTACAATATTCAATGATCGTTGTCGCGGTTGATATAGAGTCTAAAGTGATGAAATTGTAAATAATAAACTCTTTATGCTGTATAGCTCCCTCTCAAGACTGATATGACTTTAGCTTTAAAACAATGTTTCTTGACTACATTTGACAGATTTGCTATTCCCGTTTGGACATTTTATATAAGAACTGCATATTCTGAGATTTTCATGGCCGCAGCTGCCATGGAATGGCCTTAGCCGCTATTTAATATATTTGAAATTTACCGAGAGCAATTTCTCAAAAGCAGAAATGTTTTAAAGGCTGAATTTTCTAGTGCTTATAATACGTCCACAGGGGCATCCATATATATCAAAATTAAAAAAAAGAATTACTATCCATCCAGTTTTCAGAATTTCCCAGAACTTTGCAATACCTTTAAGAGTTGACATTGAACAGTTGGAAGCTTCACATGATTACTTGATATACTTCACTAAATCTGCAACCTCTGCATCCTGTAGGAATTTCTCAAGCTCGTCCATATTACCACCAGTCCTTGTCTTCCACTGTGCCAAGCAATGCCTCGTAGCTCTCTGGTAGTCCATGTTAAACTTGGCTAGGAAGCTGTCGGCTTCAGTGTATCCGATGCCAAGATATGTGCATAGCGTTGTGTAAGTCCCATGAGGCAGGTATTTTGATAGTTTGTCAAGTTTTCTATCTGATTCCAGATTATTCCTGAAGAATGAAAGAACGATTGATGCAATCTGATGGTGTCACTTTATATGTATGTGGAGACACACAAGTGTCAATTTTAACAGACATGAGTGCTACACTAAAATCTACTATTATCATATTATTATTATCATTATTATCATTATCATCATCATTACCATCATTATTGTTATTAATATCATTATCCCAAGTTGTTATTATCAATATAATCAGTTATAATTTACTATTATTATTATAATTATTATTATTATTATTAATCCATGATTGTTATAATGGAGTAAAAAAAAACACATCTATTTTTAATATTTTACATAAAATTACACAACACACAATTTTTTCTACATAATATACCCCCCGAATGCGGCATAAAATGTCGCCACTGAGGAGCAGTAGCTGGCAGGTTAAAATCTCGCTGGTTCCAAGCTCTTTTTATGACTTGTTTTTCAATTCCAGATCTGGCATGCAATCTTTATTAACGGGGTGTAAGCCACAAATATGTTTCAAGAACAAAGTCTTCTTTTCAAATAAAATATAGATTAGTTACGTACTCTGATAATGATGACACCCCTGCCGCTTGTGATTCTGCTGTTGTTCTTGTTGTTCCAATATCTTTATTTCAAAGAAAGAGAAAAGATTTAAATTCATAAAAAGCTAAGTCCATTATGGTTTATGTCAGGAAAGCACAATATACAAATGTATACCGGTACATACATATAAGTGAGTGTTGCATATGTGTGAGTTTAGAAGGAGTCTGTGAAATAAACATTCGCGACTTGCACGGCACTCGTTGAGTTCCTGCTTTAAGTCTGTAATTATACCTCGGAGTAACTTTTTTGCTTCTTCTTCTTCTCTAATGTCTTCTCCGTGTCTCTTCTGTGCTTCTGTGACATCCTTTCTCCCTTGGTTCCATAACCGCTCAAAGCTGGGAAAAGAATAAAGCTGTATTAGGTCAGCAGATATCACCTTTCTTCATGCATCCATGGAGGAGGTCAAGCCACTGCAACTGTTCCTCATCTGAGAGATAGGCATCAGTGGGAGGTAGGTCATAGATGGCAGTGACCCCGAGCTTTTTTAGATGATTTTTTGCCTTCTCGATGAGTTCATTTTGCCCGGTAGTTTCCATGGCACATATAGGGACGTGACCTATCCACAAAAAAAAAAAAAAAAAACAGTTTAATCGAAAGTAGTCATTTAATCGTCTCATGACCTCTATGTTCCACACATTTGTCACCTAATGCTTTTTTTAGAGGGGGGGGGGGGTCGTTTATTTTTACACCAGAGTAAGGATCGAATCTGTTCATTTTTCATTCACATCTATGCTTTCAAATATTGCCATTAAACGTGCTGTATACGTGCATAAAGTATACCACCATTTTCTAGGGTTGTAAATAGAACTGGCAAGTGAGAGAATGATCGATGGAGAGAGAGGGGGAAGAGAAAAGTGATAAAGAAAAGAGCCTGCAGAAGAACCGGAAAAGGGAGTAAACATAGCCGTATTCAGGAGATAATTATACATTTACAACTATGAAAACGAATATTTGTAATCACATGGGCCTATTTTATAATAATACAGGCCTACACAAAAAGAGGAAAGATTCAGCATGCATGCACAAGGAAAGAAAAGGTATTTAATTTACAAATTGAACTGACGAAGGGCGTGTTAGAGTTAACGATATCATCATGATAGAAATTGATGAGGTGCAATTAAGGGCTTGAATGCATAATGGATAATATAGAAAACTAAGATAAGTACTTGAGTTAGCGTCATATTGCATGAATTATGGTTGTTTCCTCGACTGTTTTATGCCCTAGTCATAACTGTTGAAAAAACATTCTATAGCAGGTGTCATTATCGTTAGATACACGTACCTACCCATTTAATAGCATGGCAAATAACATGAATCTTTATATGTAAATACAAATTACAAAATACAAAAAACAACCTTTACATTAAAAAGTTTCATGTGTTAAAATAATCTAGCTCGTAATGTTATTCATTCATTCATATCTTCATTCGTCCATTCTTGTAATCAATACGGTGGTTTATATCACTGCATTGTGTGTATCAACAGTGCAATTGTTAATTAATTCACAATTGTTTAAAGATACTCGTCCCACCTATAGCGTAAATGATTATGGGCAAACTCACCTGTAACGCTCTTTATTGTCTTGATGAAGTAATGGTAGTACTCAAAAGTAGACGGTCTAATAAAAATGATAAAATGCACAGATTCAAAATCGTCATTATCATGTGGTAATAATTAAAGAGGTAATGATAATAAAATGCACAGAATTTGATTCTCCACCCGCCCCTACCGAAGGCCACCTCAAAGAAGAAAGAAATTGTTGCCGATTTTCATTGCCACATTGCCCCGAAAAATGTGTTTATTTCGGTCCGCGGTATCAGAACGATGTCACGCGCCCACAAGCGCCGTAATTTATGACCGTGAATCCTTCATAATGTCGATATTAAAGATGTAAATATATCAAACATATTCAGGCAAATTGCTGTCAAATTCGGGTAACAGAAATAAGGAGAATCATTATAAAATCATGTTTGAACGGACGAAAGTGATAAACAGTGGCGTATCTAAATATTATTCCGCTAGGGGCAAACAATGACATTGCCCCTCCTCCCTGCCCAAACGTATCCGCATTATTATACAAGCGAATGGGCAGTATATGGCACTGGTTTTTTTAAACTTATACCAAATGTGTCCACAAATGGGTCCAAAATGAAATTATGTTTACTCACTTCAAACTTGTATTTTTAGGATCAGGACTAATCATATTTTTGAGAAATGCAAATTCTGGACCTTAATCTATCCCCTTATTTATTCACCAGATATGAATACTTTGAGTTTTTACAATTTTATTGTGAACTATAGCATATCTAATAACTGTGATATAAAACTCATTTGCTATTAACTACACCTTTAAATATGTTGGGTCTTTAAGAATATGTTTCAGAGATTATTCATGCAAATTGTTGAGTTTCTATCTTGAAAAATACAGATTTTGTATCCCTTGAAAGTGAAAAATAGCTCTAAATTAGGGTTTTGACAATAACAAGTTTTTATTTCAATAGGTAAAATGCTTTTTTCTTAGGTTAAACTTATTTTATTATAACAACTGATGATATGAGGTAAATACATGCAAAAAAAATGGGAACCAGTGCATTGCCTAATAATTTTCATATGGCACACCACTGATGTTTCGGACGTTACACACTGTTAACATTATAACTTTATTCAAGTTAATTGCTTTTCTTTAGGTATTATTGACCTCAGTTACATTAATTGTTTGCAGAAAAATACTTCTGTAACATTTATGGAAAAAAATTATGCAGTTTTAATTAGTTTAGCACATACATGTATACCAAGTTTGTCTTCTTCCACCACTCAATTTATGTAAGGTATATTATTCATTTCAAGAACGTGTACCGGTAGTTAAAAATGCTTATGTGATCTAACAGAGTGAAATATGAAGCTAACAGCAATTGTAGTCATCAAAACTCCTTAGAAAATTCACTTAGAATTTAGAAACATACTCTTTATTGCATGTTATGAACAACAGTGTGAAATGTATACTATGGTTTGTTTCGGATGTTACACAATGTTAACATTTCAATGAGATCATCAATTTCTACAAACTCTACAATATAGATGTTTAATCAGCTTGCTAATGTTCTTTGCCTTCAACTATATAGTGTGTCATTCAATAATATCACTAACACAAACATGTATGTAAGCACTGAAACATTGACAAATCTTTAAAAAAATAAAACTATAAAAAAGTACCCCCAGTCATGTAAGTACGGTAATACGAAATAAGTGAATCCTAATGTATGTACATCTCGAGAATGAGACATTTTTGATGTATTTTAAAATTGTGTATGTTTTAGGTTATAATACTACTGTAGTAACAATCATCCTTTACCACTATTTCTATTAGGAGGCTGTTTCAAACGACAATATGTTTTAATGCTCTTAAATAAGTATTTATTTATTTATTTAATTGATGACCGATTGATGAATGGATGGATTGATTGGTTGGTCGGTTGGTTGGTTGATAGATCTTAACTCTTGCTGTGCCTATATTACAAGTGACAAACAATATACAGTGTACGGTAGGTTAAACATGTACCGTATTTGCCGGCGATAAGGCGCAGCGCCGCACCCCAACTTTGACATTTCGTAGAGGAAAAAAAACCAAAACGGACAGCCCATTTATATTTCACACTAGTGTAGGGTTGCGGTTCTAACAGATAATTCCTAGCACTCTTAACACAGAGGCAGCCCAGCAGACATGTTGTAGGATTGAGAACTAATAGCTAACTGACCAGGTTTTAATGTGTAAAAGCATTACAGCATTCTATGTAGCATTCCACATACATTCCATGCAAAGTAGAATAAATCAATAAATATTCATATAGTCCCATACAAGTATAAATCAACATCACAAAGTATTCTTGAATATTCAAACATAAACAAAGGGTATACATTGAATATTCATAGTATAAATTATACTATATAAGCTTGACTGCATCAGGTGAACATTGAAACCAATGAGAGAGAGAGATAGACAGATGAAAGGATGGTGGATGAAAAGGGTGAATGTGAATGAGGGATGACCTATTAATATGAAAGGGATGAATCATGGATATGAAGGGGAGTTTTCAGAAGTTCAAAATAAATCCCTACACTAGCTTATACATTTTGTATGTATGCATACATTTGAGGAAGATACTACATGTATATGTTTAGGATCATTAAATAAAGGTATTACTGTAATGCCCTTTTCTTTTATACATGTATGTACTTTCTACACAGATTAGTTACGTGTACTGAGTGCCCTTTTTAAAAGGTATTTTCAAATGAAAATCCATATTTCCCATAAAATTTTAGAAAAACATTTTAATTTGCTTGATTTTATCAACTTTATATACCTGTATCATACCTGTGTCATGTACATGTACACTGGGTATTTCTTAAGTGGGTGATTTTGAGCTTTTGTAACCTACCAAAATAGTTTAGATTGACCATACAATCTTTGGTTATATGACATAATTTGGAACAACCTCTGTAAAAATGAAAACGTGATGATTTGCAAACACACAGCAATGTAAATAGCAAGAGGAGAGGTTGAAAAATTGAAATTTGCTATTCTCACATCTATCTTTGCCCCTCATTTGAACTAGTTAAAGTATGAAAATGTCTGTTAACGGTTTAATGTAACATCCGAAACGTACTAACAGCATAACAGAAAGTGCTGTTAAAATGGCTGAATAATTTTTATGAGTCACTTTTATTGAGATTTTTTCTGATAAATTACAATTAAGGATATACTAAAGCAGCCAGGAATGCCTTGCACCACAAAGTGTGGCTTCAATATTTATGTTTTATAAGTCAATTTTGCAGAAAATTTAGATATTTTACGGAAAATTTGATTTTTTTGCATCATATTTCTTCATATTTTTATATTTAGATCTAAATGAAATTATAAAAATAGTGTTTTTAACAGGAGTGTGCATTGTGAAATCGTAACTTGCACATATGATCGAAAATTAGTTGAAATTTGCACACTATGTGTTAACAATCAAATAGTGTAACGTCCGAAACACCCTTCTTGAGTTTACACAAAATTATTGGATTTGAAAGACCTGATTTGTGTTTTGACTTGTGTTAAGACTTATAATAACTTATTTCATAATGATTTATTCACTCCAGATACCCTCAAATATGGATTATCATCATTTATTTGATATTTTTTGTTTCGGACGTTACATTTGTTTCGGACGTTACAACTGTTAACGGAAAATTGGTTTTAACTATAAAATAGTATTGTAATGATGTATTGCAAATTTCTTTTTTTGGGGTGGGTAGCCCCCATGAAATGTTTAAAAAATGTTACGAAAGATAGGTCCTGCAGTTCATATATTTTCTGCTACTTCAAATTAAAAGTTGTTTCGGACGTTACAAAAGTGTTTACGGAAAATGAGACAACTTTTTCAAATTTTGAATATATTTATAATATAAGCGCTACTACAATTAAATTATATTTTCTTTTAATTTAATGACTTGGAGTAACTAATAAGCTTATTCAAACCATAAACAATCTCATTAAATGATTGTTCTAGTGGGTTAAATGAGGGCCTACATTGTTTACGGACAATGTAACGTCCGAAACACCATTTTCAATTGCACTGTTCTATCAAAATACAGGAGTTAATTCAGATTACTGTTAACTTTCTTTAAGATCCACCCATGCTCATTAATCATCAATAGAAAAAAAACATATTGCTTGTGGGTATATATTTTTTTCGGCTTCAACCAAAAAGGTATGTCAATTTTGTTACAAAATTCCTTAAACAATTGGCTGTTCAGGGATACCTCATGCACATAAAGCAACGCTGACATTTTTTCGTTAAGCTATGGAGGTTAACCTAGGTCCATGCTACAAGAAAAAGTTGTAACTGATTTCTAATTCTTTATCTTTGTAAAGTTTCAGGCTGTCAAAGGGTCATTAAGCTATTTGGTCATAGTTAAAAAACCAGTGCCATATATATTGATTTCAATCTCCAAAAAACACAATTTCTTTTACCCATATAAATATTCCAAAGGCACCATCTCCTGGAGCCCTAAGCGTACCAGCATTACCATGCGATTACAAAAAATGGTAGTCGATTTTATTCAAATATTTATTGCCCATGTGAATATGTAGAGCGAGAAGATTAATACTTACTCTAGTAACAGCACCATACATCCGACCTTCCAGCAAGGCGTCGAATAATCTCTTTGTCTAAAACTGGTAGGATGGTAAAAGAGAACGTATTTGATACATTGTGCATGATGAACCTTTTGAATACTATGAACATGATATTTAACCTACTTGCAGAAGTAGAGAAATAACAAAATAGACAAGCTTGTGTAGTTTTTATAAATTGCACTCAGTATGCTAGAATAACACAAATGAATGAATTGTTTGTGCAATAACATTTAATGAAACCACACAAAAAAATATTTTGTGAAAATATAAACAGTGAACTTAATGCGTTTCATAAAGAGAATCTAACATGGGTTTGAAAGTCGTGGAATCATACTAAAAGGGGTTGCCAAAATAATGATGAATCCATGAATCTATGTTGTCCTATATAAGTATAATGTCATGTGGGAATTTTGTAAGAATTGCAGTGCGGGCAATTATGGTACAATTCCAAAACCCTGAATAAAACACCCATAACGACACCAACAAACTGAGGATGTTTGAAAAGCCCAAGACATCACTCTCTTCAATGAAATGATGCATCTATCACTGTTTGAGCTTCATGATATTGAAATCGTATTTGAGAAAAGCTTGTTATGGAGCCTTGTTGTATCTCCATGGGCTTTTGAGGAAATAACAAAATGATGTAATTATTCGCAGTTCCTTTTGATAATCGTAATGTCGTATTTGAAGATTGACCATGTCCCAAGACCTGTTTCTCCAATTTAAATACACAGTTGTATGCTCGTACATAATCAGGGGGCGGATCCAGGAATTTCTTGCCGGGGGGGGGGGGGGGGCACACGGTGGGAAAGTTTTTTTAGTCTCAACAAATATCGCAACGACTGAGCCAGCCGCTGAATAAGCGGGGGAGGGGGGGGGGGTGGGGTAAGGTTACCTTTTTTGGTCAGCCATTGGCATATTTTTTTTAAAATAAAATTGTTCATAATTTTGTTTGGCCGGGGGGCACGCCCCCTTCGTCCTCCCCCCCCCCCCCCTGGATCCGCCATTGATAAATCCCTGCTAGTTAGCCTCCTAATTAAATACATCAGGCAGGTCAGGTATATGGTCACAGTGAAACATACACATCATTACCAATAAATGTTTCAGATAGATGACATGTTGAATTAATCAACGGCTAACACATAATCGTTTTTTTTATTCGATTTTTGTTATAAAATAGAAATATGATATATTGCGCTCCGTGTGTTTGATGTGTGACATGTAATAAGAATTCTAAAAGTTACTTTTTACTGTTAAAAAGTGACTTTTTTAGAAGAACGCGAGCGTTCTCATATTTCTCTCTTTCAGACGATAGAGGTGAAATGATGTTAATAGTTCAAGGGTCACTCAGGCGTATGTCATGGTTCATACCCTCAATTTATAAACAATTTAAATTTTAAGGACGTCTGATATTTAGCAAAAATAATTATACAATTCAAGCGACTGAATACAGCTATGACATTGTTGAATAATGTATGATTGTAATGCAGTGTAGTATCCTACCAACATGAAGTTAATTTCACGCTAAAATAGGATCATCGCGGAGTTTTGTAAAAACCACCATAATTGAATTGAATTAAATTGATTTTCTTCTACAAAACGAACAAATCAATCATTGTTTACTACAAATTCACAAACACGCAGTTGAGTATACATTCTGTCATTTGGACACGTGGGCATTGAAGAACAGAATAAGAAATACAAATAAATAATTTGTTTTACCCGACATATTAAGAGAGTTTAAACATTCTTTACAATGCTAGTTTATTAAGGACAAAGGGTAATTTGCCAAAGCAATTCATTATTTTACCAAAAACCTTACTTAGGGTTAATGAAATAGCTTTTATTCCAACGATACATGTTCATAGTGGAGGCGTAGTATCATTTCGGATTTACAACAAACACAAACAAAACAA
>JAVYIG010017228.1:0-27290 GCA_035222895.1 Strongylocentrotus droebachiensis
CTCGAGACCGACCGACTTTTGGTGTGATGTTGGTCTGATGTCGGTCTCGATGGTGGGAAGGGGGAATGAGAATATCTGGATCCTGAAGGGGAATAAAAAGGCCACACAAAGGCCCGAATTCACAAAGCAAGGTTTGAGCTCAGACCAAGGTTTGAGCTCAAACCTCCTTTTGTTTCGCCAAACCTCCTTTTGTTATTTACAAACCTGGTTTGTAAATAACAAAAGGAGGTTTGGCGGAACAAAAGGAGGTTTGAACTCAACCTTGGTCTGAGCTCAAACCTTGCTTTGTGAATTCGGGCCAATGTGTTCCATATGGTGAACTGGTGCTCGCGACGACACGCTTGATTTACAAAGTACTTGACACAAACACCCTGCAGGTCATCTTATCCCTTTACGCGCAATTGTGTGCACTCTATCCACTCCTTGGTAGAATTCCAACCTTAATAATGGTCAATATGAAAGCATATGGCAACCTAAACAACCGTGGTTTTTGCCATCAAACCAGGTCACGATTTCTAGTTAATGTGTAGCGAATTTAGATTAATGGCTTGTGAAAGACATTTGTACCGTGTCGGGGCTCGAACCAACGACCTTGGCTTGATTCACCTTACAATATTGTTTTGAGTCACGTTACGAAACATCGCTACAGGCTTGTGTTTCACCTATATAGATGCGTGTACATGGTGATACTGATGCAGTAATCTGAACATGATTTCTATGGAACATACAATGTAGGATGTGCTATTGATTTCATTTGAGTTGATTTTTTTGAAAATATAGTTGCGATCTTGTTCTTTCTAGTTCGAACATTTCAGAGAGCGTTGGACAATGCTAATCACCTAAGATGGCTTCCTCGGAAGTCCATGCAATCTAGCTCCTATAAAAAAAATAACATTAAATCAATTTACCTTTGAGTCACGGATGATGTAGTAATAACAAAACGTATGGCAATACCAAAATGATAGTAAGTTTATTTCAATCATCCAGCATGGTACATTGGGACAGATAAAGCCTATGTTAAACAGTTTTACAGAATGATATAAAACAACATGGTGAGGATGACGTATTGAAATAACGACAAAACAGTTTTGGAGGAATATGCGTATCATCTATTTTGGAACGTATTAATATTATTATTTTCATTGACTGATATCTCAACTTATTTCGCTCGGTACGATTGCGACAGAAATGTCAAAATCAATTTCCTGAAAAAAAACTGTTAAATGGATTGATGTGTATTATCACCTAAACCGAGACGCGACGCAAAGCAATCATGTTGACATCAATCACATTGGCCATACATGACAATGCTGAATGATTTCACACCAAGCAAGCGAGTCATTTACCTGTCATGCAAGCATAATAGCATTTAATTGAAAGCACTAGCCCGAGACAATACCCAAACATTCACATATCTGACAGAGCATGTTCATGTCCATATTATTGTTCAACTATGACAGCATGGCAGATATGGACGAAATTGGTTAGCAGAGGAAGATAGTTTGCCTTCTACTAAAATTGAAATTTCAATCAATGGACCTTGTTGTAAGCAATAACCAGTTAACTACAGGATTAAGATGAAGACATACATACTGGCCCGAATTCACAAAGAAGGTTTGTCGACAAACCTAGGTCATATGACGCGTTTTTTGTAAAAAACAGGTTTGTTAAAAACGCGTCAAAACGCGTTAAACGTCCGTTTTTCCTAGTTGTATCTGCTTTCTTATGGTGCATCAGTAGTAAAACCCCTACTCCTGTTCCAAATGAAGCTCGTCCGTGCCATGTAACATCAGCCGAATTATGGACCTGAATACCTGATGTTGTTAGGATGCAGTCACAGTTGACTCTTATCAAAAACTGACTGAAGACTCATTTGTTCAAAAACAGTATACGCTATTACAGTATCTTGTACATATATAATTACATTCCTTATTATATTATTATCATTATTATTACCATTATTGCTGTTATTACTATTATTATTTTGTATTCTTCTTCTTCCTTTTCTAATTATTATTATTGTTATAATTATGATCATGATATGAATATGTTGTCACGTATCGTATATGAGCAGAAGACAGAACAGTTCTGGATTTGGCTGTAGGCCTATATAATGATCTCAAGACACTCATTTTGCATCTTACCTTTTTGTTTGATTCACTCACTATGAATCATTCCAGTTAGGATACTAGACGCCCCTAGTAGTCCACGCAGGTGCCCCCCTTAGTAAGATTGCGACTCCCCTATACCTCCTACATTTAAAGGCCCACTGTACTACCTTTAGCTACTTGCTCCTCTGTATAGAAAACAATGCCTAATCGGTCACCATTGATCCCCCGTGATCCTCTTCTTCTTATGTTAATTGAGAGCAGAGTTGATGAGATAACCACCTGTCAGTGAACTTGTCGGGAGGTCTAATCCCCTGGCCAAACTAGTACAGACGGCCTCTAAAACCCCTAACATCAGTATACATGTATATTGTATTCTCACATTGTGCGCTGAGCTCGGGTGATAGATTAGATGAATATCTCGGATATGAGATCACGTGATGGCCGCCAGGTCATGCACGAGGGGGAGGTAGGTCAGGTGATATAAAAGGAAGTGATTTATATTATGATGATAAATGGAGGTGTCTTGATCTTTACAGTATGATTAATCAGATGTGAAAAGCTTTGCCTGGAGGAGAGCTGCTCCAATTTTCTCTCACCAAAATTATTTTCCTGCTTGACAAAATATCGACTAAAAGACCCTGCATCGTCCATCACCCCCAACGAGCTTTATTTGTTTATTGCACCACTGCAATATTACAATATATTCCAATGGTACGAGCGATCAGTGTTGTTCCATACATTTATCAAATTTGCAGTGGTGCTCGGCGAGATTTGTTTTCCACTCATTTTGATTAATTCGTTGTAAAGAGCCGAGCGACTTCATAGAAAGAGGAGCATTACGGTTACATGTACTGCCAACTTTTACCAGGTTATAATGCATGGGAGTTGGTTATGCTGTAACTGTTAGGCGCTTTTTAGGAACCGGCAATTTTTGTTACACTATTATTGATTTAAAAATATTGTATTAGTTGATTGTATGTGTTACCGACTAACATTTAAACTTCCTTTAAACTGAAACTGAAATAAACGACTCTTTGAGTTTTATGGGTAGGATTAAAGCCAGACGTACACACCATTTTGTCTAATTCTAGATCTTAATCTGAATCTAAGTCCTCATCAAGAAAGCTTCAGTAAAAATGTATTGAAAAACAATCTTGACAGATCTACGATCCAGAGGCGAACATGTAAAAGTATCATAGATTAAAATCGGTTGCAATCTGAACCTTGCGGTCCACCTGCGTCTGATAATTCTTGCAATATTCATTGAAATTGCCGGCGGATTTTCTTTTTGTTCTCTTCCCTTTGTTTTCATTAGTGGAGAATTCACAGGTGCAGTAACCGAGTTAGTGATCAAGGATGGACGAGCAGAATTCCATTTATATTCTCTCCAGAGATTATGTCATAAGTAATGAGTGGACGGCTGATATCCATTCCAGGTCTTGACCTACTTCTAGAAGCGGGGTCAACATTTCCTATGAAAACCAATTGCAACTGTCTGCTTTACTTTATTCCATTTAATTTTCATTTTGACTGTATCTAACTTCCCATTTTATGAAAAACACCAAAATGGATTTCATTTTAAACGCAAATAGTCCGCAATTGTTTAAAAGAATTATCAGGTACCCTATCACATTTGTTCTCATTTCATTTTATAATCTGTCTGTTGTTTATTTTGTATATTGTGGTCGTAGTAGTTTGTTGTTGTTGTTGATGTTGATGATGCTCTTATTTGGGGGGGGGGGTAGTTTTGTTTCTCTCTTCTTCTTCTTCTTCTTCTTCTTCAAGATAATCTGCCTCCTTCTTGTGTTGTGATGATGATTTCAGGTAGCTTGGTATTTCGCTTGAACCCTCAAACTTTGCTGTATTCAATCGAGGTTTTCTGTAACATTCGGCTTGCGTGATCAAAAAGCGATAAAGCAGTGAGACATCGGAGGCGATGCCTTTCTCCTCCTAACCTCTAATTCCCTTGCTGTTGGTAAAACAAACGAATTCTGATGTAAACCCCCTCTGGTTATAAACAAGACAAACTCGGTAAAATAATTCCGCTACGCCCCGGCCTCACACCCGCTCGTTATTTTATAAATACGTAAATTGAACTCTGTTTGTTCCCAGTTCAACACGGTATCTAATAGATAAACACGGCTCATCCTCGGGGAGGGCAGACAGGCAGCTCTCGATGGCGGATCCGCGCAGCTCGATTCATTTCCTCATCAATAGTCAAATAAGTTGAGCATATTTTTTGTCTTCTGTACATGGTCCACGAACCAGGTCAAATGATGGAAATATTTAATTCATTTATTAAGAATACACGTATTTTATACACAGGGTTAATATCGCTTTCCTTTGACAAAAAAAAAGTGTTTCAATTTAAAAACGAAATACGTGTAATTTATATATATACATTCCATAGGAGCATCGCTATTACCTGACCATTTAATCTCCTTCTGACTTCTTCTTCTTCTTTCTTCTTCTTCCCCGTGTTTTGTTTTCTTCTCATTTATTCCTTCTTGTTTTGGTATGCCTGTCTATCTTTACTCAATGCGTCGTCTTACTATATCATTGTTATGTCTCCCTATAGCCCCCTCCCCTTCCAACCCTCCATTCTCTTTTTATCTCTATTTACTCTGTAATTCTCCCTCTTTCCTCTTTTCTTTCCTTCTATATCTCTCCTTATCCTTTCTCTCTTCTTCGTTTTACTTTTTTTGGTTTCCATTCTTGTCGTTTCGGTTTCAATCTGAATAATCAACCTGCTTTCTCCCACATCATACCCCCTCCTTCATTTTCTTACATACTGACCATGTCTCTGTATTAACTTTACCTCCTTCTCCCTCTCTCTGCATCATACTCGTCGTACACCCCCCCCCCCTCCCCCTTCACATATTCATCTGCATCTATCCCATCTCTCCATTCATTTCTCATCTGAGCTGAGACGTCGCCTCGTTTGTGTTTCTACACTTCGTCCTCTCTCCGTCCCTCCATCCGTCCCTCCCTCCCCCTCTCTCTATTCCCTCCCTCCCTCATTTCCTGCCCCTCCCTCTCTCTCTCTCTCTCTCTTTCTCTCTCTCTTTCTCCCTTCACATATTAATCTTCATCTATTCCATCTTTCCATTCATTTCTCGTCTTGAGACGTCGCCTCATATTTTGTGCTTCTACACTTCGCCCTCTCTCTCTCTCCCTCTCTCTCTCCCTCCCTGCCCCTCCCCTCTCTATCTCTCTCTATCCCTCCCATCCTCCCTCCATCCCTGCCCCTCCCCTCTCTCTCTCTCTCTCTCTCTCTCTCTCTCTCTTTCTATCTCCCTCTCTCTCTGTCTCTGGGACGTCGCCTCGTTTGTGTTTCCACACTTCGCCCCAGGTCCAATGGGCGCCATGATCTGCTCAGCATTCAACCCAAATTTTCAATAATTCGATTTTGATTCATTCTCCTCGAATCCCAGCACATTTCTCACCAAACCAACAGGGATCTTATTACATTACCAAGGTCGGGCCTTATATTCCTCCCTTCCTTTCTTTCTTTTTTATTTCTTTATTGTCACAGTTGACAAGGGCATATATGCGAATCTTGTTACGAGGTGGTATCCTTGAATTTGGTACTGTGCATTACATCATATTAGGCCTGATTCTAATGATACTAGAATGCTGTTAACGTAATAATATACGCATCAAGGTTTAATATACGAAGCCCTCCAGAGTGCATGTGTGCTTGGTGGGGGGGGGGGGGGGATAAGATTCATGGAGAAGATTAGGAATCGTGATTAGAAGAAGAACAAGACGAATAATGATAATAATAGTAATAATAATAATAATAATGATTACAATAACAATACATGTACAAATAAGAATAGAAGAAGTAGATGATGAAGAAGAAAAAGGAAGAAGAAGAAGAAGAAGAAGAAGAAGAAGAAGAAGAAGAAGAAGAAGAAGAAGAAGAAGAAGAAGAACAAGAACAAGAAGAACAAGAACAAGAACAAGAACAAGAAGAACAAGAACAAGGGTGTATAGATATACCGAAAAAACAGAACAAAATATGTGAGAGGGCAAGGGAGAGAAAAGGTACAAGAACTTTTAGACATCAAATGAAGTTGCAATTAAGTAAGAGTTTTCAAATCAGAGCAGGGAACTTCTTTACTTTTATTCAAAAGAAAGAGGCAGATAGGGAGGGAAGGAGAAGGACAAACGAATGTGCACATCAAGCCAGATGGGAGAGGATACTTTCACACACAGATAACCGCCCTTTTGGCTTTAAACAGACGCCATAATGAAACCATAATAACGTGCATGACAATAAGGGAGTTTACAGATAGCACATGGTACATGACCCCAAATATCCACAGATCTTTTACACATGAAGAAGTTCCACTTTGAGCATATTAGAATAATAACTGCCAAAGTCCTAGATGTGCTTCATGAATACCTTTTGTTTGCCCTCTTGAAAAGAATACTTCCATCTGCGTATCATAGAATGTACCGTTGGTGCATAAATGAATAATGTTACATAACTTTCATGAGCGCATATCCAGTATTCTTCTCTGTGGGTTTTACCTTTTTGGTACAAATGACCTTTATCTGCCCATGCGCAGATTGTATCTGTAAACTCCCTTATAAATAAATTTCATTCAAATTCAATTAAAGCCCCACTGTCCTACTTGTAGCTACTTGCTCCCTCTATATAGAAAACTTCCCCAATCGGTGCCTGTTGGTCCCCATGATCCTCTTTTTCTTATGTTAGTTGAGAGCTGAGTTAATGAGATAGCCGCCTGTCAGTGACCTCGCTGTGTGGTCTAATCCCCTCTTGCCCAATAGTATTGACGGTCTTTAAATTGATTGATATTCTTAGTTGACATGTTTAATGGCTCATTCACATCTGAAGCGGTCAAACTGCGGTAGATATTTTATGATGACGCAAAGTGTAACGCTCTTGAAACGTCTTTATCTCATAACATGTATAACACAGAGCTCAGTGAATACGCGCCAGTCATTTGTGGGGCGCTGCCAGTTGCCAATCATTTACACGTTCAAAAAAACAACCGCGGCGGCTTTTTTGCGGCGGTTGACCGCGTCGTATCTGACCCAGCCTGAACGTCTATAATGAAAAGGGACGCTGATAGCGCCCTTTAAAAATATCCTGTCATTGATGAGATAAATGCAAACCATTGAGAGAAAAAATGAAAAGCTGAATGAAGGTAGATGCAAGTATGTACAGATCGTGTTGTATTTGAGTCCTCTCTTATTACACTGAAGTACTCATCAGTTCTCCTTCATTGGTCGTGGTATATAGAGTCAATCACGGTTTGGCTTGGCTGGCAAAAGCAAAGAGAACTTTCACACTGATTGTTTTACGCGTTTTTGCAAGAATGTGTGAAATGTTATTTAATTCATGGTATAATCAAAGAGATACTACACATGCATTGGTATTCACCCGGTCCCATGATTATGTGCGACATTAATTACATTCTGTCAATGATGATTGGGCGTGTGTTGGTACAATGGTTTGAACATCTCTCTAGTTTTTCTCTTTATCTCTCGCTCTTTCTATTTAAATCCCTATCATCTCTGTCACTATCTCATTTTTGTATTTTGTACCTACATTTGTATAGCGTCTTTTTTAATCCGAACAATGAATAGGCCCATTCTTTTTTGCTTATTAAAGCTCTTGTTTTTGTTTTCTCTATTTGTTGTAGTTGGTTTGTTTTCACTGGGCTTGGGATGCTTAAAGACGTGTAGGGATTGAATTAAAAGTAAATGCCCTTTTCTCCCATCTATATCATTATCTTGAACATTAAGGCGTGTCCACACAGGGTCCATCGTAACGTAAGCACCCTCGTGTCAAGTGCATGCATTATTCATCATGGTAAACATCGTAAATTAGCTAGTGGAAACACACCTCACACCATACCTCTACTACCATAGCTACTCAACGACTTCCCCTTCTCTCTCTCTCTCTCTCTCTCTCTCTCCTATCTCTCTCTCTTCTCTCCCCCTCTCTCTCTCTATCTCTCTATAACCTCTCCATCTTTTTCTCTATCTTCCTTTCTCTCTCTCCCTCCTCCGCGCTTTTTATCTCTCTATTCTCTGTTAATTAATTCTCTCTTTATCCCTTTCTCCCTCCGCTCAAGCTTAACAATAACCTATAATCTGTTTATGTCCATTATCCTCTTCCTCCTCTCTCTCTCTCTCTCTCTCTCTCTCTCTCTCTATCTTCGTCTCTCTCTCTCTCTCTCTCTCTCTCTATATTCGTCTCTCTCTCTCTCCCTCCCTCTCTCTCTCGCTCTCTCTCTCTCTCTATCTCTCTCTCTCCATCCCCGTAGAATAAACGCGGTCAGTGAGGGACATGCTTGACCAGGGCATGCAGCCTCTAGACCTAAGCCTTTATTGATTCCTATTCAATTTGGACAAAATGCAATCGGTTTTGGGCAAATTTACTGAGGTGAAGTGTTTGGTTGAGATGAAGAGCGAAAAGGAGAAAATTAAATTAAAGGAGGTGACTTTATTAGAGAAGCGCAAACTGCTTGATTGAAAATGAAGAAAATTGAATTTTTTTCTTCCAAATTACTCTCATTTAACTTTCGTGATGTCATCAGAGTGAAAACAAAAGGAAAATTACCACGGTAGTTTGTTAAGGTGAACGTGAAATGATGTAATGCGATCATTTTATCTTGATTTCTTTAAAAGATACTAGACTAATGTTTGAAAACAACATTATCATTGGTTTTTGTATTGTATCTATTTTCACCATTATGTCTTTAGTATTTAAATCTCAAATCATTTGTTTCTCCAGTTCACATTTCAAAAATGTTAATTTTACAGTGCAGTTCTAAATAAAACATAAAGCATAAACGTGGTCAACTGACGAGACTTACAGCCCCCCCCCCCCTCCCCTTCACGTGTAGATGCTGACGATGGTGTTGATGATGAGTCTTTTAAATCTCTCCCCCTATTCACCTCTCTCTCTCTCTCTCTCTCTCTCTCTCTTTCCCCTCTCTCTCCTCGCACACACGCTCCCTCTCTTTCTTTCTTTCTTTATCTCTCTGTATTTCTTATTCCTATTTCACCTCTCCTACCCCCTCTCTCACCATCTCTCTCCGTTCTCTGTATTCTGTCACTCCTCCCCCTCACGATCTGCCTGATTATGTCCCTCTCACCCCCTCCTCCCCCTCAATTCTCACTACGTTTGATATATTACATTGAGTAGTCTATCTACGTTGTAATGTTGATAAGAATCCACCCTAGGTACTGATGACGGTATGTTCATGTGCTATCGGGGGCTTTTACCATAATTGATTTTCATTTGCACCGTATAAACCAGACATTAGAAACTACCTCATATCTCCAACTAGTGCCTTGTTCCAAATGAAATTAGTATATTGTTTTCCAAGAGCGATGTTGTAATCACATGTGCATTTTATACACCCAGCACAGTGTCACATCCCACCTACTACGTCATAAAAAGACATGCAATGCGATGGTATTTATTGGATTTACGCCCTTGCAGCCGATTGGGGCCACATATCATCAAAATACAATTATGAAATAACTTTTTTTCTTCACCGTAAAGCGACCAAGTTACATATTTGACCGAATTCCGATGATGCAGTATGATGATACAGAGTCCATCTATCACGAGGTGGCGGACCGCCTATATAGGCATGATTGTCAGTAGCCTTCAGTTCCTATTCTCTTTCTCCCCATTTCCCATTTTCCTTTCTATCCTTTGTTTCTTCTTCATTCGGTTGGGGGGGGGGGGGAGGGAGTGAGGTTCGTGGCAACGTGCCCCTCTTTCTACGTCACTGTTATGTTATTATTATAGACATGACAACCAACGAATTTCAGCGTAGCAACCTTGTGTAATCTTCCTCCTGACACTTTTTATTGTCACCATTATCATTTTCATCATTCTCATCATCAGCGCTACCATTATCATCACCGTAGAGAGAGAACGATAGAGAGCAAGAGAGAGAGAGAGAGAGAGGGGGGGGGAGGAGAGAGAGGGAGATAAAAACATATAAAATAGAGTGAGATGCGGGAAGAAATAAATGAAAGAGTTGGGGAGATCATAGAGAGCGAGAGAGAGAGAGAGAGAGACAGACAGACAGACAGAGGACAGAGGTAAGAGAGAGAACGAGAGACCGATTGCGGAAGAAGCAAGACATTTTCAGAGAGAGAGACAGAGAGAGACATAGAGAAAGAGAGAGAGAGAGAGAGAGAGAGATAAAGAGAGAGAGAGATGGTTGAAGAACATGCAATATAGAGTGAATACCCCCCTCAAACTGGGGGCCGGAAATACTCTAAACCCCCATTACTATGGATCGATTGGTCGATGTGGGTTCGTTCTCTCAGAGTCTCCCGACAAGTCTGAATTATTCATCATCCTGGCTGACAGGTGTAGAGCCTAGCTGAATGTTAAGATCATTGATTTCCTACCGTCTAACCTTAAAGCCTTTACACCAAACACTTTACTATAAGGTTGCCCTTATCTAGCTCTCTATACTTCACGTACATGCATGTGTCTCGGGTCCAGGGTTTTCTCTCTCTGTGCATGCGCTTGTAAAAAAGACGACTGGCCGGAATTTGTCCCAGGGAGTGGAGAATGTGCATACATTGTGTGCGGGTAAGCCTGAATCCGATGACTGGGGTAATGATATATATGTAAAGCGTTTAGACACATCGTTGTAACGATGTATTGGGCGCTATATAAAAGCGGAAATTATTATTGTATGTTTGAGACAAGTTTGGGTCCTCCCTATGGTATCCTTAGCTATGTGTATGAGATAAGGTGCAATATCATATGGGATGAAAAACAGTTAATTTTATCTGATTCCTTAGGGATAAAGAAAAACCCACAACCAAGCCAAACAGGAACATAAAACTCAATATGTTAACAGGATTCACCCTTTTTTCGTTCTCGCAGTATTGGAACGATCGTATGGCGATGCTTCTTCTAGTATAGGATTTCTCGGTCACGTTCGTAAGTTGGCCACACAAATTCATTTTATGTTTATTCAATTTCGCCGATTCTGTCACCGCAGCTGTTATTTTTCGTTCAAATTCGTTTTTTAGCATTTAATTTCCTAAAACGATCATTCAAAAACATTTCATTTTCATTCGAATTAAAACGTGTTTCTTTTTCGTAAAATTATCATTCAATTTAAAGCGAGACGATTCGCGATTACGTAATAGCGTCTTCCGTGAATTCAAATTCGTTTCTTTGCATACAGTTTCACACGTTTTGCAGACAAATTAGACATGTAAATCTTACCCAGTATGTTCATATATAGAACCCCGCAAGCTTAGTTCCATGCTAAATCCATCTCAAATTGTATGATTTGGTAAGCAACAAACATGTTATTTGTCCTCACTATGGGTGTACATGTATATACCCACTAAATCATCACTATTTAGGAACTGAACGATCATGTGTTAAGTAGATAAAACCTAGCCACATCAATATAGAATTAGCATGGAACTAAGCAAGAGTGTCTTTTTATGAATATGCAATGATATAAGTGCATGCAAAGTGTATGTTTACAAACTACGGTTGTATTTATTGGAGTGGCGTACCGTAATGGTGGGGGAATTATATTTAGTCTGTATTGAACATGTTAAGAACAATCAATGAGTATCAGTTCTATCATAGTCATAATCACATCAAAATCTGAATCACCATCATGCATGACATTATCATGTTCGTCTACGTAATATCACTTCCATAAGACGACCGAGTACGATAAAGTGAGTGATGAGAACATCAGTATATCCAATCTTATATCTACAGTTGTTTAATCCTCTACATGTTGACGGGCAAGACATCTAGGCATGTTATATAACTCATTTGTTTAATTTAGATGAGAAACATGTGCATATACCATGTATACCATAGGTTTGTAAAGATAGGCGAATATGAATGAAAACTTTGTTATTTAGAATGACCCAAAGTGAAATTGAATGGTATGGACGTCCGATTTGCCATTGTTGACGAAAATGAATGCAAACTGCGCATTTGTAAGCGGTTGTTAAAATGAATGAAACAAGTGCTAAATCCATTGACCGAATAAGTAAATCAAATGAAAAAGTGTTATTTTTAATGAAATTTACACGCCGGCAGCTTTATGTCGCGAATTTGAATGAACTTTGTATCAAAACGAATCAAAAGCTTACGAAAGTGACCGAGAAATCCTATATTAAATTGCTGGGCCATTGACAACCCCCCCAAAAAAAAACAAATAACTGTGTACAAAGTTTCATAATGATGTATAAATTGAAACCTATCATATTTTGCGATCTTATTTACCCCCTTTGTGAATAAAGGTACATGCAAAATGTCGTGCCAAGTAATGACGATGAGATCGACAAATGGATAAGGAGATGATAATAGTAGAAAAATGGGGAAAATTATACAGTAGTGTAGATGAAATGAGGAAACAGTGGAAAAATCGTGGAAACTTGTAGCGTATAGAGACATATGGGGCTGATATACTGTGGCGATGATACTATTGAAGATACATGTAGCTATAGTTGAAATTGGCATGGATATCAAGATACCAAATAATTACACACATATGGTCACCGGCTATCATCCATCTTTACTCGATACCAGCTCATGGCCTCGTATATGCTCTTATCTGTCATCATCTACCCGATACCATGCGCCCCTTCCCCCTCCCAGATTGTCACTATACCTAACGTATCCGTCACCATCTACCCGATACCATGCGCCCCTTCCCCCTCCCCGATTGTCACTATACCTAACGCATCCGTCACAAGATACCCGATACGATACAGTACCACCCCCTCCATATAGCCACCATCTACCCGATACCACGCACCCCTGCCCCCCTCCCTCCATCGTTGAGGCCATCTACCTAATACCAGGAACCCCCCCCCCCCCTCGTTGTCGCCATCTACCCGATACCAGAGACCCCCTCTCCTCCTCCTTAAAAGCAATCAACAGCTCTTGAAGGTTAAGACCATCCCTGCAAACATCAGACGTGCTTTATCCCTGCCAACCAATGGTCGTAACGCTTCAATACAATCAGGTCAGCCTACTCGTCACCATGGTAACCGCTACTACACCTCATCCGCCATCATATTTGCTCGATGTCGACCTGCATCCCGAAGTGGATCTCGGAAATACCTCATAACTTGGGACCTCATTCCCGCCCGTCCATCATGCGAGGGGGAAGCTTATTAAAGGGACTCAACTGTGACACGATGAACTCAATTACAGTAACGTCCCTTCGCTTCCCATTGCACATAGTGTAGTTCAAACTACTAAACTAGCATTTATAAGTGAGATGTTTTAGCTACTGTAAAATTGATTAAATCACTTAAATAATTATATAACATTAACGTCGCTGTTTTCACGAAGTGACGGTAGTGAAAAAAAATTGCATTCACTTTGCGTTACGATTTTCCTCACTACCGTCACTTCGTGAAAACAAGGACGATTTGTCTTCCCGATTGAGGTCTATGGTTATCAAACCGAACTCCCTCCTCGTGCATGGACGCAAGCGATTCCCTTCAACAAGTGTGCATGTAAAATACTACGAAATGGAGAGACTTTGTAGAAAAAGTAATGGACATGGTGACCAGGGTTCGTAGCCAAGTAAGAGCATTGTAGCCCATAAATAGGCAATTAAACTACTAGACCACGAATAACTATAGGTGAATCTGTATGGGGAGCGGGGGTGTCTAGCGTACACCTTCTTTGTGATAAATGTTCGTTTTGCGAGCATTACACAATGCAAGATATTTTGATTGTGACGGCTCTCATCACAACCCCCACCCCCATCCTACTCCTCCCATCTTGGAACCACTTTTGACACTTTCACCAGAATTATATATCCAGACATTTCAAAATACATATTCCTATCTCATAATAAGGCATTTGGTGGGAGAAAGATGTGACAACAAATTAAGAAACATTTCGAAAAGAAGGATACGAAAACTTTCCTGGTGGCGTCCTCTTGGTGACCACACCAAATGACCCTCTCCCTCATCCTCACCACACTACCCATAGCCCTCTATGATTGACGATAATCTATTTCATTTGGTCGAGGAATGGAGTCTTGCGTTGTAAGCCGAGCCTTCGTGAATTGGTATTAAAACCCATCAAAGGCATATACGATGATATTTGATCGCCGGCACTAGCATGATCGATAAGAAATTTCGATTGAAATTGTTTTTCAGATTTTTGCCAAACAACGGCTTCGTCAGATCGCTGGCGAACGAACGAACGGAGCGAGTTCAGATCGCACAACCTTTCGATAGAGTCCTCAATTTAACCTTTTCCTTTACCGTATGCTACAGCCATATTGTTTCTTATATTACTTAAGATTTAAATATATTGGGTGAGATTAGTAGCACAAAGAGACTGAAATCTTATACGATTTCACCCCGAATCAATTTGACATAATATTTATTTAAGTTGACATGATTTTAGGAACATTCAGAAGTGCCATTTCTATTTCAATAATATACATGTTGAACCCAGACATTTGAACAAAGGTTGATAATATAAAAAATGGTTTTAGAGGATTACACTTCTTGTGATTTCCTTTCCAGACGGGTAATTTTTATCAAGTTACAACAGAGAAGAAACCTTCACAAACTTAAACAAAGAAACATAACTTACACTAGATTCTATGACCACTAATACATTTTTTTTTTCCGCGTAACGGTTTTGGGGGTTTAAAATCGTATGATTACTGGTAATGGACCAGAGAAACGGGGTATCTAGCTATAAAAAGGCCTACCCTGTTTTATATCAAATATTGACTTAAAAGTATTGCGTAATTTTGTTATCTAATTCTGAACAAAATCCTGGATTTAGTTCATGCTGCAATGATAAGTATAAACCTTTAGGTCAGTCAGGAATCCCATGACTTTTACAAGCCGATCGTCTGTCTGATTATCGAGATATTTATGATTTGAAATCGAAATCAAATTTAGCGTTTCCTAACGGTTTTCCTAACACTACAGTCTTTTGAGGAAAACGAGTATAGTAAAACCGGTCAATCAATTTTTTAATACTTTTTTGAGGCACTTCATGATCATTTTGAAGCGCAATTTATTTTAGGGCTTCAATATTACACCATATCACATATACTGATAACACGTAGGGCCGTGCATCTCAGAATTAACATTGTTAAACAATGCCTTTAAATCTGATTACTTCTCGATTTCTACTGATGCAGTTGAGATTATCCTTAATGTGTGATTGTTTATAATGATCATAATTATAAACTAGAAAACAAAATATGCGGAACATCTTCTTTTGTTATAAAACATCATGCTACTTAGTTCAAATTTCAAATATTCAAAGTTTTGTGGATGTTTTATGATAGATATAGATGTATAAAAATATTACAGCAAAATAACAAATACAAAGTGAATATATCGCAAGTAAGCTACCATAAACACTCATGATTATATGCGAATTGCAGGTGGTTGTGATATACAATCGGTTTTATGAAATTCATTTGAATGTTTATGGCTGCTGTTTCTACGACTTTAAGATGTCAGTGCTAGACTAGCTGCCCATCCGTTTGTCAACATTGAATTTCCTGTAGTGGGTGGAGCCTGTACATAATTAGGGTCAAAACAACTGGACTAGTCTTCAAGTAGTCTTTAAATAGAGTTAATTAGATGCCGCATTCCCATTGGATTTAATCTGGATTTAATCTGGATTATGGTTTACATTGCAGGGGAGAGCAACATTAAACTGGTGTATTTGTTTGTTGAGAGCGGGGGGGGGGGGTGGGAGAGGGGACGTTAACGATATTATATTGGGCGCTCAACAACTAAACCTGACATTATCAACATTAAACATTAATAGCAATAGCAGCACCGGAAACAACAATAGCAACAATATACCACGATTGATTTCATTCCGAGCTGTTTAGCTATTGTTCTATACTTAAATCCTTAGAAAGATTTTCTGCTAAAAGAATAATCAAACATTTTCAAAAATAAGATCAAAGGAATCAACCGATATTTGATCATCCCATCCCACCATTGTTTTTGATTTTGGCAGGCGTATTTCTGAAAAAATATGTCATTTAATAATACATTCAGGAGGCAATAAAAGAAACATTCAATCTGTTCATATTAGTTACTTTTTATTTGTTAAATATCTTTTCTTAAATTATCCTACTATCACATACCATACTGTTTGAGGCTCTTATATGTTTTGTTTGTATATAATGTTTTTCATGTTTATGTTCTCATGTTCTCATGTTCTATCATTTATATATTGTTTGACCAATATCTAATTTTTATAATAATAATGTAAAAACAAACAAATACACAAACTAGGTGAACACACCCTAACAAGTCAAAAACCTGGCTTTCATTGTGTTCACCATTTTTCAATTATCCACTTATGTTTTTAATGTAGCCTGTACCTTGTTTCTCTTTTATTGCTGTATGTTTTGAATTGTTTTCTTCTTAATCGTTTGATTGAAATGTCATAGTTTTACAATGTTTGTATTGCCTTTTGTTATTGATGTTGGATTTGGAAATAAATGATTTGATTTGATTTGATTCGAAAATGGAGAAAGGGGTGGATAAGACACCAGGGAGGTGTTTCACAAAGATCCTAAGTAGAACTTATCTCTAAGTTGGACTTAAAAGTTATGGAAAGCCTTTAGCATCCTTGAAAATATTTTGTAAAAGTTATTTTAAAAGGCATAAAATGTTGATTCAAATCATTCGTATTTTCTATTATCATGGGAGATTTCATGTTCTTGATGTGGAATTTGTGGAGAGTCTAAAATACTTGATTTTTCGCTTTTGAATATATTTTATTTTAAGGCTACAAATGGCTCTCCATAACTTTTAAGTTCAACTTAGAGTTAAGTTCGACTTAGAATCTTTGCGAAACACCCCCCTGAACCGAAAGAGGCAATAATGAGAGAGATGATTAGGTTGCCAAAGAAACAGAGAGAGAGAGAGAGAGAGAAAGAAAAAGAAAAGAAGAAGAAGAGAGAGGAAAAGAAAGAGAGAAAGAGGGAGAGTGAGAGAGAGGGGAGAGACAAACAGACGAGAATAGACGAATTATAGAGGGGAGAGGGCAGTATGGTTGGATCGGGTGGCAACAATCATTTGTTAAAAATGATAAATGAGAAAATAAATTTAATGCAGGCAGAAATAGCACCCACAGTTCTAATTTCATAACCGCATTACCATGACGTCACTAGCAGGACCTGTTGAAGTGCATTGACCCTATGTGGTATAATTTTTGCTACATAATTTTTGCAATGATGTGAATTGAATATTGACAAGTTTTCCATGTTTAACATACATGAGATATAAAGCGTCCACCATTTTAAAACTGTTAGAATGCACATATTTGACTTCATATATATTTTTAAAATGTTCTTTATATTCTTATCTAATGGTTCATCAGTTTACTCTTATCTCTTTGCATCCCCCCCCCCCCCTCAATTTCCATTTTTGTATTAATAATTATATCTATATAACTCCAAAATCTTTCTTTATAATATGTCTTTCTTGTTGATTGTTATTCTCCCTCCACGTTTTCATTTACGTCTGTATTCTTCTATTTGCAATCCTACCACTGCAGGAATATCTCAATGAATTGTTGGACTAGTGGAGCATGGTAAGTATAGGCTATCGCATATTTGTCGTTCAATTTGGGGCTCTCACTATGCATGATCTGTTGATGACAAGTAGTAGAACTTCTGTGAATCTTGTAACGTAATATAAGAGTCGTATGAATAGACCATTTTCGTAATGTATTCTAATTTGTTTCAATCCCCAGTTAAGAATAATTGTATTTCAATAGTCAGAATGTGAATTGCATATATTAAGTGTTGCTAGGTAGGGCAAGCCATAATGTTTGTCCTACCTAGCAACAACTTATGTATGTGATTTGCATTCTGACTATTAAAATATAGTTATTAGCAACAGGTGAATGAAATAATTTTCAATGAGGCACTTAACAAAGACTTAACAATAGCCTATTGTCATGAATCCGACGCGGGACCATAAACCGGACACACAAGCTTCGAGCTGTTATTGAGTTTTGCTATCACTTCAGACTCTAAGGAAAATAAATAGGGATACGTCTACATTTTATTTAAGCATATCAAACGAAAATAAGCTGAATAACATTTTCGAAGCATTAATAATGATATGTAATTAATCACGAACGGCTAATATATATTACACTACTCGAAATATATTACACTAAAATTCGCATTAAAATAAATTGCAAAGTTAAAAATGAATAGTGTATGGACAGATTTTAGATTTAAAAATGCAAATGAGGGATATACCGGTTACTCTTTTTTGCTGACCTTGTATTTTTGTTCGTTTGTTTTCTTTAGTTTGATAGTTATTAATTAGAAATCGTACGCTTGAAGGTCCTTTCTAGTTTATTTTCGTTTAGGAAAGGGAGGGAGGGGTATGTCAACGTGGTATGGAGTCTGCAATGTGTCAAATAGTATCATCTTTCACGGCTAATTTGAAATCTGATATAGACGTACGCTCGAGTCCAATTATTGTCCCATGAGGGACTACACTTGAGTAAAAGTGTGACCCTTTAGAGACACCATAGAAGATAGATGAGTTTCCTGCTAGTTGTTGTATTTCAGACACTAATTAATCTCTTATCGCCTGGTGTGCATATAAACCCCCAGTACTCATCTACAACGAAACAGGCTAACTGAAAATACAGAAAGAGAATTTGAGAGAGAGAGAGAGACAAAGAGAGAGAGAAGGGGGAAAAGAAATAGGAGAGAATTGTCACTATATATAATGTTAAAATTAATGCAATGTTTTCTATTCTGTTGTCACCAAATCAATTACCGCATTTTATCCTCCCTTTTTTCGAAGTCGTTTTAAAGAAAATGAAACCTCATTGCATTTTCCGGTTTGCTGTAATGTGGAAAGTTTCGCGAATTGTAGACGACGGGAATTTGCAATGGAAGAACTGTCGCGATTCGAGGGAAAAAAAAACAGTGTTGCGTCGCTTATGAGCCTCTAACAATTCGCGAAACTTTCCACATTACATCACACCGGAAAATGCAATTTTTTTTGCGGCATGAAATATTTACAATTCTAACCACTTTTGAAATCACCAAAATATATTCATCCTCCCATAGGTTTTGGTTTATCAGTAATCAACTGGATTAAGTGTAGCTTATCATGGTCTGCGAGCATGAGACTAATAGATCCCTTGAGATCTCGTGAAAGATGAGACGGTGAGAGTTAATCAGAGAAAGATCGCATTTTAGTTGACCTCAAGGGTGTCAAGTAGGTCCATTTCTTTTTTAATCAACTGTTTATTTAAGATGTCTGAACAACTTCTCTACATCCCCTTCGTCATCACACTTTACGAGGAAGATTGGGTTCTGGTGATGGTGAATATAATTTCCAGGCATCTGCATTCGTCTCATTCCCATGTCCAGAATTACTTCACTGTGAGTAAAAAAAAAGTCCACACCTAGAAAATTGCTAATTATTTTAAAAATCATCTATAAACAGTAAAATATTATTCATCTGATGAACGAGTGTTTTATCCCAAATTAGTTTGTATCATTTGTGTTTGGTAGGTGTTCACGCTTGGTTGAACAGGATACCGTATTTTATAAGAGAGTACAAAAAGCGACTTGCGCCAGTAATGCTTATGTGATGAATGAATACAAATATTGGGATTTGGGTATTGATTCAGTATTTGTAGACTTTTAAAACAAACAACAATTATGTAAGTGTAGACTTTTTTTTACTCACACGGTACAGTAGCAATAGCACTTGCAAAGGATATTCCTAGAAATGTCATCATATTTCATATATTTTACAAATTTGGGTCAAATTGTCTTGCCACATACTTGGGGATTCACGTGCTCCAATCCGTCAAATCGGGGCGGGGACTTGGAAATAAGAAGACAGATTCCCCTGCCACATACTGTCTCCTCGCTTTATATTATCATATTCTAGCAACTACAAAGACAAATGCCCCCACCCCCATCAGAGCCATTTTTACACGTGTGTATATATGGCTCTGGTCGCCATCAGTGCGATTGATTAGGAGAGTTTGGCCAACCTGGTTCGAGTTGGTCGCAATATGGCGACTGCTGCTTTGTTGGGCAAGCACAAAACAAAGTGATATACACCATGTTGTGACCCAGTGAAACCAAGTTGGCCAAACTATGTGTATAAGATGGCTCTGGCCGCCATGACATCAGTGCCCCCTCTACGACTGAACCCAAACTATGGCACTGCGTCAGGCAATGAGTTTTATTTGACCTTTCCTGGTTAGTTAACCGTGTATTAAACCCAGCAATCATAGCCCTGATCGCTCACAGGGGACAGCTACGATTGATACTAACTAGTAATACAAGATGAATTTTGAAATGGGTATTTTACTGAAGTGTTATCAACAGCAGAATTCCAGGAAAGCACCGGCGTAGCTTGCCGCGAAAATATTAATGAACGCGTCTCGCGATAAAAATAATGTCTAGCCTTGTATAGCGTCCTTTCTGAAGGGTTAACAAAAGAGCTGATAAACATTCAATAGCAGGGTCTCATTTGATCATGCACCAATAGACGGATTATAAAAGTGGTATATCTTCTTTAGCTTTTTAGGTTCATTTGCTTTTTTTTGTTCCTTATGGATTATGACAGTCTGACAAAAAAAAATAAGAAGAAAGAAAGAAAACGAAGAAGAAGAAGGAAATGAGGATGCGGAGGTAGCAGAGGGGATGATAAATAGAATTACAGTGTCTGTCTCAGTAAATAGCTGTCATATTGCAAGTTTAACTCAATCAAAATGAGAGGAATTGATGCGTGCCGTCTAGCATGAATTCAAAAAATGTTCGGTAATAATTGGAGAAAATTCAATCATTTTGATGAACGGAGTCTGGGCTCGACGCGAATGCTGGAGACACATACATAATGGAAGCTAGAACATGGTTGTTATTCCATTGTGACGTATGATGGTATTTTGACCTCGTTCTATCAAAGTCAATGCGTTATTGACCTTAAAAAAGCAATCATTCCCGTCCAAATTAGCGGGCACTTAGGTGGAAGTAGAGTAAATTATCTCGGGCAAACACGAGATGGACATCGGTCAATACTCGAGATGTGATTGAATTAGAGCAGGATGCATGGCGTCTGTGACTCTGTATAAGCAGGTTGAATAGATGAATGGAGAGAGAGAGAGAGACAGAGACAGAGACAGAGACAGTGACAGAAACAGAGAAAGATAGATAAAGAGAGAGACAGTGAGGACACATCATAAGGAGGAGAGAGAGAGAGAGGGGGGGAGAGAAGGAGAGAGAGTGAGGACAGATCATTAGGATGACACAGAAAGAAAAACAGAGAGAGACACAGAGAGAGAGAGAGAGAGGGGGGAGAGTGAGGACAGATCATTAGGATGACACAGAAAGAAAAACAGAGAGAGACACAGAGAGAGAGAGAGAGAGGGGGGAGAGTGAGGACAGATCATTAGGAGGAGAGAGAGAGAGAGAGAGAGAGAGAGAGAGAGGGAGAGAGGGAGAGAGAGAGAGAGAGAGAGAGAGAGAGAGAGAAAGGGGGCGGTGAGTGAATGAAGAGAAGGGAGAGTGGAGAAGATGTACGGGAGGGAGGCAGGGACGGAACGGCTAGGATGGAATAGAGCAGGATGGCGTATGTGACTGTATAAGTTGGATGAACAGATGAAAAGAGTGAGGACGGGTTACAGTTAAAGGATTGGCAGTGGTGAAAAGAGAATGAGGGAGACATACAGGAGAGGTAGATACAAAGAGAGAAGAGAGAAAGAGAGAGTGTGAGAAAGATAGACAGAGGGAAATATATAGAGGAGGAGGGGGCAGAGAGAGAGAGAGAGAGAGAGAAAGACGGACGTTGTCTATTTTTACATCTAACCTAGATGTGAACGTATTAAGAAACCAGCGTAAAACATACTTGTAAATATATATGGTCTCACTTCTATTATTAACTAAATCTGCATTATTTCACCGACCGATGACGGCATTTACTCTTCTTTGCTCACAATACCACACGAGGGTATTGAGTAAATAAATCACAATCATAAACATTAATATAAAGATAAACATAAGCTGGTTTGTTTCTATCATCGCACCTAACTACAAACCAATAAAGTAAATTCGCTATTATAGGTTATGTTCTATGAAATTATCGGTGCAAAACTCTCGCTTACTATTGCTAGCAAATTCTACGTATCATCCAATCAATTGACTTGGTAACCATGGCAACTGATGAACCAGGAGTGAATCAGATGGAGGGGGCTTGTCAAGTTGTTCCGGACATTTTTGCTTTGCCTGTCAGATTGGACGCCCTCTATAAATTCCTGGGCCCTGCTTTATAAACAGTAACGTTTAATTTAAATCGACCGCGATTTAAAACTAATCCAACTGTTTATAAGACGGGGCCCAGGTGTCTTGTAATCAACCTATTTCATGTCATCCATTCTAGCGAATAATTCAATTCAATTCGATTGTATGCACTTCCACAGATTATATAAATTATATTCAAATATAAAAGCATTAAAAACGACAGATGCTTATCGGGGATTATCCACTGCTTAAAACTAAAATATTAAAATACGAAAATCTCTTTTTAGAATTAAACAATAACCACATTCAATATCTATATATATTACAATCAAATCTATGAGTGGGGTGAGTGGTAGTGAGGTGTAGGTACCAATAAATACAATGTATAGAAGGAATGAATGATAGGGAAAGAAAATAGTGAGATGGTAAATCTAGACTCAATATGATTACCATCTAGTAAAAGAATAGTTAGCTTAGAAGAGTGTATTCGGGAGTGACCTACATGTAGCCCCAAAGATCAGATATATTTTGGAGTAATTGGAAATGAAGCCGAGCAGGAGGGTTGTAATTTGCATGCAGGCAGAAAGCCGACGATCCCGCTGCGATTTGAATTAGGGGAAAGATTGGTTCGGTAAAGAATACTATACTGTTTCTTTTTCCATGCCGATATGCTATCATGACTTTGGTTGCTTTACTTTATTGAACGGGTGATAAACGGAATTCGTCCCAACTGGAAAGAATTAATTCAATAGATAATACACAGCGTCAAGAAGTATTTGAATGAAAGTGTCCTGATATACCCCAGCACGTTGTACACCTGTCTTGTTTGTTTCGGTTTGTTAGAACCTTGTTTCATATTTTGTAATCATATTTTTTCTTTCCTTTACATTTGTTCTCCCTACTTTGTCTTTCTCGGTTAATCCTAACACTCTTTTTTCAACAGTGAGAGTTGTTATTGTCACAAGATGTTGGCATACCGAATTTGTTTTGCTTTTCATTCCATGTAATGATAGAGGCACGTTTCCATATTTCATCTTTATGCAATCAAAATCTGGTAAGAATTGAGAACTTTGTACAGTTCATATGCAAACTGACTACACATTGCAACTTTTTACAGCCTTTTTACGCCATATGTTAAGAGCACATTAAAATATATGAGACCACTTTTAATTCTATAAATCGAAACTCAATAACACAGCAAATATTTGAAATCAACATGAAACGGCTTTTTGTCCTGATCATCCAAATACCAGCAGCGAAATACATTACCTTTGATATGGGTATTATAGATTTGGTTACAATAGTGAAAGCAAAGACTGGTCTGACTTTAGTCTGGTTTGATGTAAGATGAGATGTAATTGATGATGAGACCTGTCTGCCGCGAGCACAGGTGCGATCATATACAGAGCAGATAGACGCATCATTAGAAACCAATGGCAGAAATGAAAGAGAAATGTCTGGTAGCCGACCTAGATTCTCATTTCTGCCCTATAAACGTCGTCAAATTTATCTCGATCTGTCGCTCAATCTTCACCCTCTAACCTCCCCCCCCCCCCCATCTCTCTCACTCTCTCTCTCTCTCTCTCTCTTTTCTCGCTCCCTTTCTCTCTCTCTTTCTTTCCTCTTCTCATTCTCCTTTTGTCATTTCCCCTATATTCTATCCCTCTCTATTTAAAATTCTTTTTCCAAATCATTGTATCTCTCTTATTATATTTCACTGTAATCCCTGGCCCCTCTCCTCCTCTCTATCTCGCTCTGTCCATCTCTCTTTTTATGTATCTCCCCTTTGCTCCTGTCCCAGCTTTTCTCCTGAATCTCACTTCAACATTGAGTACAAGAAGCAAACAAACAACAACGACAACAAAAACAAAAACACCTCATAAAAAAGAGAAATCAACGAAAATCAAAGAAAATCGTAGACCGGAAAATATTTCCCTTCCCCCTTCTCATATCTTCCAGAGATATACAAATAACAAAAACCAAGAATCTCCATCATGTTTATTTCTGAGACGTTTAAGGTTTTCTACAATACCATACTTGGAAATGCAGATGAAAACTTCTATATCCCTCCGTACATACACTCATAATAGACAATGTAATACTAATTCCATGGTCGCAATTGAATGGATGGATTAGCCAGGGGGGTAAGATGGGTGCAGACTTCTCTTTTTATCCTGATCAAGAAAATTAATCCAAATCGCAGGAAGGAAACCCGCTAATCGGCAAGCAATCAGACGAAGGACGCTGATCGTTTAAGGATATTACCAATGACATTCTCAATAATTGCACCTCCCCAGGGCAGACATTGTAATTCACTCTAGTCCCACTCATGCTATTCCAATGCATGCTTCCAAACAGATTCACTCAACGCCACCATGCTAAAGAGATGCAGTGAGAATGGATTCTACATTACTCATACATCGAATCGCATCCCGTTATATATCTCTCTCAAACTCTTTAGGGAAAGGAATAAATCAGTGACTACTTTTGGGTTTGGTTGTTGGAATTCAGAAGTGCTCTTCTTATTCGATGTTAAGCTTGGAATTTAAAGTTTTAAATCGAGATAATAAATCAGACCCTGTGCTATGAGAAAGCAAGAAATACAGAAAATTAAGTCTACAAATAAATCAACGATGCTGCAAGATATAATGAAAAGCCTAAAAAGTGTTGTTACGAAACACTTGAATCAAATAGGAATAGCAATTGGCGTACTGTGGATCGTCCTTTTCCTTCTCTACCTTGGTCGGTCGCTATGCCATTCCATTTACTAGACGACGCTACGTCCTGGAGTCTTTTTAATTTTACCGAATTTGATGCTTTAACGATTCCTGCAAAGATGCTTCACTCAATGTTTGAAATAGCCACTTATGACACATATCAGTAATGTTCTTAATTAAACACTATTAAAGCTCTATGTTGTAATCCTGACTCCTTGGGTGTACGTTATAGTTCCATAATACTGTCTATTTCATGCACAATCGATGACAAATTACATCTTTCTTTTTGCATTTCCTATCGTAATGATTTTGTGTAATGCATACACTAATCAAAGAAGTGATTAAATCGATATGAATCATAAATCACTTTCAAAATCCAAATCTTTTTCATTTCGACCTTAATTGACGCGATAACCTGCTATCCATCATTTCACACTCAGTTTTACAAATATGAGATTTGGTAATGCGATCTAAAGAGCCTTTCATTACCAAACCCATCAACTTTACTGTAATATAAATCCAATTTATATTTCCCGAAGTTGGACGATTTTGATAAGGTCATCACGTGATCAGGGTATATGAGATTATTCCATTCATTAAAAAGGCTTACTCACCTCTTTAAATGTGTCGTATAGAGTATTCCACCAGCGGAAGTTAGGCCGTACTTCACACGTAAAACCTTCAGTTAGAAACCAGGGAGGGGAAACAAACAAAACAAACAACAAAAACAACAATTCCTTAAGTACAACAAACAACAAATGGAAATAAGCGAAAATGAAAAATGAAAGCAGAACAAAAAACAGTAAAAATAAAAATAAAACACAAAACAGCCCCTGTACAGAAACCAAAATAATTTTTCTTTTTTTAAGCAAAAAAAAAACGACGCCTTCTTAGGTGCACTAGCATACACATACTCTACATGTATTTCACTAAAGCTATAATATTTCATCAAAATATGTATGTATACACAAATAAAAGCATTGATTTCATCGAGAAAAAAAGGTGTCTCATGTGAAAAGGGTTTTTGATAAATAAGGCTTGGGCTGGAATATGGGTTTGAAGAGCCCTGGAGGATAACAGTTTCTTATTCTTCTTCTAGAGAGTATTACCTGAGCGAAGATAGGAAGGTGGGCTGGTGGTTAACAGTTTCTTATTCTTCTTCTAGAGAGTATTACCTGAGCAAAGATAGGAAGGTGGGATGGTGGTTAAGGGGCATACTACACTTTAATGCAATCAAGCCAATCCCATTACAAAATATAGAGTAGAGTTGCGAGGTATCTTAATAACCCCAGGGGATCAAAGCGACATGGGGAATTCTTATTGGAGAGGTGTGGAGAATCAAGAGAATATTACCAACTCGATCCCTGGTTGGTTCCACTTATACCAGACCTATCTACCTGTAACCTCACAATCGTCGAGGAGTAACCTTTATTCACTCGCTCTCATCCTAATTCTCGTTCAGCGCCCTCCCTCCATCTTACTCAAATCTTGTATCCTTGTTTCTGTCTTCATGCTCTCATGTTTAAGCTGATAATGCTCCAGTGTTCAAGTTTGTTAAAGATATAATCCTTTGAATGAAATGACGGCGAGCCAAGTTGATCACACACACTCTCACACACACACACACACACACACACACACACACACACACACCCACCCACACACACACACACACATTCTCTCTCTCTCTCTCTCTCTCTCTCTCTCTCGTTATTGTTGTTCTCCCCCCCCCCCCGTATCTCTCATTCTCTCTATATATCTCAATAAGTGCTGCCTATCCGATACATTTAACCATTCAAATATTATGTGGCCAAGCAGCATAAACATGGAATTTCCTTTGTTTTGACTTTTTTCGTGTATATACTTTATCATATTGCCATCAACAAAAATAAGATTTTCATTACTTCTGGTAACAGTCATGTGAATGAAAAGCTCATATTTCGAAATCATAGACAACTTCTCAGAATTCTCCAAATGTCGAAAATGTCGATATTGGGTTGTTTACTAGATATGAGCGGATCAAAAATAGAAATTCATTTTGTAGCTGCTGATTGAATGACCGGTTGATGGATAGGTTTAATGTGAATTCAGTATGGAAAGATTAGTGGATTTGATGAGAATAGAAAGATTCTTTTCCCGATAAGATT
>JAVYIG010017229.1:0-27289 GCA_035222895.1 Strongylocentrotus droebachiensis
TTTTTGTATTGATCTCTTTTTATGAGATCGTAAAAGTTTGTAACGGAAGACTATTTACCACAGTGCGCATGCGTTAAGTACCAGCATGCAAATAATGGATCAGTTACGTGACCATGTGTAAAATGCGGATCGCTTGAACACCACGCGAAGCGTTATGTGTGGGACTGAAATATTACATTACTAGTGGAATTCAACTTAGAACTTTGCGAGCTCAGAGAAGATGGCCCAGAAAATTGGAGATTTGCTTGGAAGGCTAGCCAAAGGACCCGCAGGACTTGGAAAAGGAGTTCAATTCCTCATTGGTGCTGCAGCAGTAGGATATGGAGTCAAAGAATCAATTTACAATGGTGAAATTTAACTTCTTATTTTTTTTCTTTTTCAATCACGATCACATTTGATTTATTTTGATGAGTGATTCACCATGGCCATGTTGATGTTTTATTTTTGGAGATTAAAATCCACTCAAATTCTTTGAGTCAGGCAGGACTAGTGGCAACACCATTTGCAATCAGCAAATCATCAATATAATATCAACAAGTCAATTAGAAACTCTGTACTGTAGTTGAATAGTAACTTAGAATTAGTCTAGACAATAAGTTTTCGAGTGAGCCGAGTCATTGAGTGTGCTTTCATTCCATGTCCAGGTCCAGGCTCCCCAAAATTTAGTAAGAGTGATTTTTTAGTGCAGGCATTGAGTCTGTTCATTAAAATGCAAAGGAAGTAGCCCTAAGTCTTAGGGCTAGACCTAGGTGATAATGTGAAATAGTCTGATATCACCTAGACAGCAATAACCATCTGATTTGGGTCATTTCTTTAATAAAACTGACATTTGTTGTCATTCCCCAATACAGATGGCAACCCAGAGATCTCGTACCGTGGGGGTAGCTATAGCCAACAATGGCAGCTTTTTTTGTCAAAAACATTTTCTCCCCGATTTTCTTTATTTAGATCTAATTTTCTGATTTCTAAATCAGATGTAAATTAGGTCGGTATGTCATTTTTCCTAATTACAGTTATCAAAATTTGATAACTTAATATTAAATAGACAATTTACGGACTTACTTATATGAATTATCCAATTTGTATCTCAGATCCGCGAAGCAGTACGTTCATGCATTCGAAATATTACCCGGCGGCCGATATATTTCCGGGTCCACCTACCAAAACATAGCCAAATGGCCAATCAGAGCACTCGTTTCGTGGGAGTTCGTTGGTCAAGCTATTGGACGTTCGAAAAGAAAAAATGAATATTCATCAACTAAAACCAAGACGTATAATGTTGACGACGAGACTTTCTCGGATTAATCATTAATTTAGGATCTAAATGAGCAAGCTATCGTAAGTCAAATAAGCTATATATATGTTATTTTTAATTTGTGTTGTAATTGCAGCAGTTATGAGGATGTAAAGAGTGAAAATCTCGTTGCATATCTCATTCATCGCGGTCCGGTCGAACCGAACCATTTGTTCCGTACAGTGCCTCACAGAAAGAGGTCCCCAGACTTCAGTCTCTATAATCGGAGGTCTAGTGGAGCCAGACGTAGTCTCAGTGGAACAACCGACGATTAGAGAGACTGAAGTTTTCGGTCTAGATATCACCTAGCCTTACTTGGCACCCATGGCCTGGGGAGTTGGTCCGAGAATGAGGATCGTCAAAATGCATCCTAAAAAAATAAAGATCGTCCGCATTTTCGTCGGCGCTCTTCGGGTTTCGGGTTCCCTAATCGCGCGCTAGCGATGCGAAAAACATATTCGGCGTAAGAACATATAACCCCAGTTCAGAGCTACCAAGTATCACGCATTAGGCGTGACATCACGCATTTCGAGGGTCTGAAAATGCTCTTACGCACGACGCGCGCGCTAGATTTTGAAAAAATGCTATACCTTATACGTGTGTTATACATGTACCCTCGCACGCGCGCCGAATCATGAAAATGTCACGCATTGCCGATCTTTGAACTTGGCGTCTCTGCCAGTTCACCGTCTACTTTTGTGGGTTGTCTGTCTTCCCGAGGATTTACCGCTCATAACGTGAAAGTCTCTGTACAAAGTCGATGTAAAATGCAACCCAGAAAATCATCGCCAACGCACGGTTCGGAAATAAGAATCGGCAGTGAAAATGCGGATGATCCTTTTTTTTGTGGACTCATCTGTCCGCGTTAACAAAGACGATCCTTGTTGTGCGGACGATCCTTATTCTCGGACCAGCGCCCCTACTGCCAACTCCCGCATGCAGAGGCAGGTAAACAAAACCTAAAATGCGGTCAAAATCACCCCTTCCTGTATATACCCGACGAACATTACACACTGGCTTCGGAGTTCCCTAGTGGACTTTGGTTCCGGTTGTAATGCAAAGACACCAGGTATACCCCCAAGTTTTTTTGATTGCCAATTTGAAATTAGTTCTTATTTTATGATAAAAGCGCTTAGTGTAAAAAGGCACGCACGGAGTAAGCTAAATTCAGTGAACTCTGTGTGTGGAGTTTGTATACTAAACAAATCTCTATTAGGGGAAGAAAAAAACATATGTAAGCTAAGTGCTATACTAATATAGAACAGCAAAAAGAATGCCCAATGATTCAGCTCTTGAGACATTACTAGTCTCTCTTCGCTTCAAATGCTGCTCCATAAACTTGACTTTGTGATGTTTATGATAAGTGGATCTCAAATGGCTTGAAAGTATCTTTTACCATTTCTTATTTACCTTTAGTCTTTACCGCAAATACTGGAATAATGCTGAGACAGCAGTCGAGCTTCCAGGTCTATCTTCTTGGTCTATTTTCTTGTACTCATCTCCTAATCATTCTCATTAAATTCAAGTCAGGGAGGCAGAGTTCTTATTATTATTTTTTTTTCTACAGTTGATGGTGGTCACAGAGCTGTGATATTTAGCAGGATTGGTGGTGTCCAGGATGCAGTGTATGCTGAAGGTCTTCATTTCAGAATTCCTTGGCTCCAGTGGCCCACCATCTTTGATATCAGAGCTAAGCCAAGGAGGATATCATCACCTACTGGAAGCAAAGGTTTGTCATCCAAATCCGGGCTTAACTTTAGAATACCCCGTCAATAGGGTTAATGTACATACATGTACTGTAGACGTCAAATAACTAGGGTTAGGATTAGGTTTAGGTTTAGTGTTACTGAAACAGCTTAAGTCTTGAGATTTAGCTTCATTGGTGAAGTGTTTGGTACCCTACAAATGTTTGGTCAATTTTTGTGGTGGGGTATTCTAAAGTTGCTCCCCATTCATATTTGAGGCACTGTCTGTCTAGTTCAGGAGTTCAGATTTGTTAACTGGATCAGTTACACATGATGATAAATATTGTGGAGTGTGGACACTAAGATCATCCCAGGGTCCATTCATTACCAGACTATTTTGTAGGCCTTCATGTACCCCTCTTTCTCGATCTTTAAAAAAGAATGTTTTTGTTGGACAGAGTAGCAACCATTTGATAAACTATGAGTTCATATTTTTGATATTTAGTAAACCTCACCGAAGTCCTCATGTACCTTTCTTCCTCAAATGTTTTGTAATTAAAATTCTGCCCATCATATTCTGAAGCTGATGATCTTTTAGCGATTGAACGAAGCAGACAAAGAAGTAACCATCTTGTCATTTTATTCATGTCGACTCTCTCTGTTTGTGGAGGTTAGCAGATGTATCCATGAACAATTGCTTTTACTTTTACTTTGTTCTTAGACAGTTAGAGATGGGGGTACCTGGTACTTGACATTTTTGGTAGGCCAGAGCCGCCAGATTGTCTGGTAGGTATGGTTTGTGTAAGAATAATCTTCATGGATCCGAAATTCAACATGTAGCTGTCCCAAAATGATACAAACTCTTGATAGGAAAATTGCTCAGTGGTGATTATTATAAGAATAATTTTCTTAAAACTTGCTACAGGTGCTATGATATTTTGCAAATGATCTTTCAGATTTACAGATAAGAAATGAATTTGGATGGTAGATAGGAATTATCATCTTTGAACTGGCGATAAATACAACTATATTTTGTTCTTGATCGTTCAGATTTGCAGATGGTGAACATCACACTGCGTGTCCTCTTCAGACCAGTCGCCACTCAGCTTCCCAAGATCCTACAGCAACTTGGCACAGATTATGATGAGAGGGTGTTGCCCTCTATCTGTAACGAGGTGCTCAAGGGCGTGGTCGCAAAGTTCAACGCGTCACAGCTGATCACACAGCGTCAACAGGTAGGCTTTATTTCCTTTGTCTCTCTCTGGGAGTGTCGTGGTTGATTGACTGGAGACGCAAAGGTTGAGGGTTCAAATCCCGACACGGCACTAATATCCTTTGGCAAGATATTAACCTGCACTAGCTACTCTCCACCCAGTTGTTAAATGGGTACCCTGAAGGATGCGACAGTCATTGTTGGTCAAACAGTTTTTGAGCGTCAAGTAACGCCTGGCTGGAATGCTCCCCAAGGAGTGGAGATTGTGCACACAGTGTTTTCGGGAGTAATAGTATATTTTTAAAGCGCTTAGAGACATTGTATTAAGCGCTATATAAAAGCTAAATATTATCTCTCATAGTTTACTAATATCCCTAATACTTATTGCAGTTTCACAGTGAAGAAAAACACCAGTGAAAGTTTAGCTTTAGAGAAAACAACTCTTCTCATTCTTGTGTACATGTAGTTGGTATTTAATTTCCAGTCTATAAGTACATGTAAAAGATGGGTTCCGTGAGTGAAATTCAAGGATAGATTTTGAATTGAATATTTGAAGTTTAATATAGAAATGGCATACCTTGGGCTCATGAGCATCACTTCCAATATCTCCTGAATGTCATTTCAGAAATGTTAGTTTGGCTTCATACATCAAGTCCCTAAGTTTAGTATTACCATTTTTTTCCCTTTCAATTAGATAGACATAATGAATTAACGGGGAAACTTTTTAGTTAAAAATTTGATATACGGTATCTTTAATTTGACATGAAGTTTTTGAATTCTCATCGGAGCTTTGTGGCTATGATTTGACTATCATTGACTTAAATTCAGAATGTGAGTTTCTGTCTGTAGTCATAGTACAAAGCATTAATGTGGACAAGATTACAATGTCAGGCACTGTCTTGGAATACATTCAGGGGGTTCTCATCTGTCCTCGAAATCTTAAAAAAACAGAAACATGAGTTTCCTTTTTTCCAGTAAGGGAATTTCATTGGCATAAAAAGAAACTAGTTGGTCTTATATAATGTCTCGTGTCCAAATGGCGTATCCACGTACTGCTCATTGAAGAGGACTGTTGATATTGTAGGTTGACTTATAGGGATCTTTGAATATTAGACTCGTATCAGGGGAATACACAGGGACTTTGATATTCATAAATTGCTGGGAATCATGATATATGTATCTAAGGTCTTTCATTTTTTTTTTTTTTTTACCAGGTGAGTTTGATGATCAGGAAGCAGCTGACCGAAAGAGCCAGTGATTTTGGTCTCATCCTGGATGATGTATCTATCACTGAACTCAGCTTTGGTAAGACCATCACCCCCCCCCTTCCCCCTCTCTCTCATTCTCTCTTTCTCCCTCTCTCATTCTCTCTCCCCCCCCCCCCCACTCTTTCACCCTCTCTGTCACTTTCCCTACTTCTCTTTGTCTCTGGATGTCTGCATTCTCTTGAAGTCCAGGGGGTGTTTCACAAAGACTAAGATTGACTTTAAGTTGGACTTAACTATGGCAGGCCGATCATGCCACTGTTTGCTCTTACCATTCACTGGCATTGGTCTCTCAAGGGACGTACAAATCATGGTCACAAATCTACAGAATTTACCTTTTTTGATAGTTCATTATTGAAGGAAAGAATGTTATCTAAAGATCATAATTGAGAGACCAGTGGTGAGAGCAACCAGTGGCATGAATGGCCTGCCATAGTTAAGTCCAATTAAAGTCAATCTTAGTCTTTGTGAAACACCCCCCAGGACTCTGTTTCATATAACTTGTTATCAATACCAAGTCACAATAACTGTTAAGAGCTACTTAAATCGTGGCATTTGATTGGTTAGGAGCAAGATTGCCATAGATATCTAGCTTGTGTTATTGATAACAACTTTTATGGAACAGGGTCCAGGTCTAAGTCGGAAGGTAATGATGATGAACAGCATGGCCCGTATTCTGAAGTCGTGTCTAACTTAGCCACGTCTAAAGTTAAACAACTGTTTAGTTAGACACGACTTAGACAGGACTTAGACGCGAGGTCGTGTCTAAGTCCTGTCTAACTAAATTTCGTATTCTGAAGTCATGTCTAAGTCTCGTCTAACTAAACAACTGTTTAAGTCCTGTCTAAGTGGTGTTTAACTAAACAACTGTTTAAGTTCTGCGCAAGTCTTGTTTAACTTTCAGTCACGATTTCTGCGCATGCCCAGTAGGCGTTAATTCTGACGATAGAACCAATGCGCATGCGTGCGCACAACGGATAAATAAATTAACGCGCACAGCTAGCTGTGCGCGTGCCTAGCTGTGCGCGTGCTGGTACCATGGTGATGTGATCGTGACGTAATGGACTAGACTGCATGCTATTATGCATTGCACTGTGTGTGACGTACGTGTACTACACGTACACTGTACACAAACGCACTAATATAATATCACTTATCAGTGCCTCAGTGCTCGGAAGAACCAGCAAAGAAACTTCTCCAACAGAATGGTTAGTTTATTATAGATTATGGAATTTCCAAGATGTCACCATTAGATAAGAATAGTTAATATTATCGAGAAAAAAAATCAGGCTACACGAGAAAAAATCCTGCAAATTGTATTTGAAATTTCATAGGATGCACGTACCATCGTTCTCCCCGCAAGTTCGGGGTCAGCAAGTAGAGTGTACCGTAGACGTTGAAAAGCAGCAGAAATCGCGCCCTTAAACAGGACTTAAACAACCCCTCGCAGTTGTCTAAAGTTAAGCAGGACTTAGACAGGACTTCGTGTTTAACTTTATTTAAACACGACTTCAGAATACCAAAAAAGTTAGACACGACTTCGTGGCTAAAGTTAGACGGGACTTAGACAGGACTTAGACAACTGTTTAGTTAAACAGGAGTTAGACACAACTTCAGAATACGGGCCCATCAGTTTAACTTATGTTCCATGATGTCTCAGTTTTCTTGAAATTTAACAACATGTCCTGTATTAATTTGTGTGATTACTAGTATCAGCAGTATGGGTTTGCGTACAGTTCACTTATATCACATTTATCAGAACTTACATCAAAGTATTGAAACAAAAACAAACAATTTGTCCATGTTTGGAGGGGGCTGTAAAGATCAAGAATCTTAAGTGTATAAAGAAGATCTTTTTTTTTCTCTTCATTTTTTATTTTGGAGCGCCACAGTCGTCTTGTGTGTATATGTACCACATACACCAAATCAATGTAGCAGTCTGCTGGTTTAGATTCATTGCACCTAAAGACTTGCAATGTTGAAGTTGAAGGTTGGTTGTTTGGTTTTACCTGACTGCTAAGAAAGCATGTGTATGCTTGTAATTACGCAACCAGGAGACCGACGGCTTTTAGTTCTCTCAGAGGGACTTGGTATTGAGGATTAATGCCTTAAGCCCCTTTCACACCGGATCTGCGTAGAGTTGCGTAGTGTTGCGTACCGACTACGCCGAAGTTAAGCTGCGTACTCATGAATAAATTGATGCTTCGGCGTAGTCCCTGCGTAGGCTTGCGTACGATCGGCGTATAGTTACGTACCCTGTGCGTAGGCAATTTTCGTAGGGTTACGTACGCTTGCGTAGGCCTGGCGTAGGGTTACGTACGCTTGCGTAGGCCTGGCGTAGGGTTGCTTACGGTTGCGTACGGTTGCTTACTGTGTGCGAAAATGCCATGTAAAAATGCAATAGACGGTTTGTAGGAGCCGCGAGTTTAGCCATTGGCGCTTTATGCAGTGTACAAAGAATTGTACATGTTATTACATGTGAACATAACTTGATCTTAGTATAATAATAACATTCTGACAAACTGTGACATCCAAGGGGCAGTGGGTCTCTTTTGCATGCGTGAAATAGGGCTGAAACGCCAATTTGCGTAAAATAGTGAGTGTAGAAAATAACATTTATAAACCTGCCATAAGTTTTAATATTAAAAAGGGGCATTTGGTACACGTTTTTGACCGTTAAATTTTCAGTTTTTTTAGTAGGTATTAGCAACTGCTGAGGTTATTTTGCAGTAATGTTAATTTGTTCAATATTTTATTTTCCAAAAAATGCAGACATTTTTGTTGATGTACTACATTATTGTACTATGTATCATTCAAAAGGGTAATACATGATTTTTCTTTTGATGAACATTGCAAGGTCACGTGATTTGATTTGAACGCCAACAAAAGAGAGCGCTTATTTTGATTTGTGAATAAATGTGGACAGAAGTCTGATATTTGTTGACCATATCCCTTTTTATCACTCATTTGTAAAATATCATTCCATAACGGTTTCCTGAAAGTTTGAAGACGATATCTGTTGTCCTTGGTCCGTAGCGTATTTGTGTGTGACAATGTAATGATATCAAATGTTAGTCATTTATTAGATTTAAAGAAATACTTCTGACATACACCATGGAGTTACTAATCTACACTCACTCAGTCTCACTAACAGAGTGAGACAAAATTATTTCTTTGCTCATTTCAATTAAACAAAATTATATTACAAACATACAAACAGGACCACAAACGTACACACAAGCAAACAAACCGACACAAATACATACAGATTTCCGCAAAACATAATAACATTTCGCATGAGGCATCAGTTTATGAATCTTATCTCTGTTTATTATATCAACAGCCTGAGATGTCAATTATCACAAATTGAATAAACCATAACAAAACAAAACATGTCAGTCTGAAATACCTTGTAGTAGTACAAACAGAATTACAAGCAAGAATGATCAATGATCAATACCTGCCAAGTTTACATCCAGGTATATACCCCAAAAAATCTTTATACCATACGTTTTTAATGCTTCGTCGGACTGGCGTAGGGTAGCGTATTGTTGCGTAGGCTTGGCGTACATTTGCGTAGGCTTGGCGTACAGTTGCGTAGGCTTGGCGTACAGTTGCGTAGGCTTGGCGTACAGTTGCGTAGGCTTGGCGTACAGTTGCGTAGTAAAGCCTACGCCGAAGGTACGCGAAAAAAATTAAACATGTTTAATTTTTTGCGTTCATCTCGCGTACCCATTCGCGTCCCTCCGCGTACAGTTGCGTAGGGTTGCGTACGATCGGCGTACGGTTGCGTACGATCGGCGTAGTCGCTACGCAACTCTACGCAACTCTACGCAAGGCCCGGTGTGAAAGCCCCTTTACCAAAGCAGCCCTAATAAAAACCCGATTTAAATCGGTTTCCCGATTTTTTTTATTTTCCCGTTTTTTTTTCTTCCCAATGAAAAAAAAAAAATAATAAAATCCAGATTTTTTTTTTTACCAATTTTTTTTTCTTCCCTATTTTATTCTGATTTTCCAGATTTTCCAGAATTTCCTCTTATTTTCTCTATTCTTCCCTATTTTGCCCTATTATTTCCCCAATTTTGTCCCAATTTTCTTACTCGAAAGGGGGGAATGTTGTTAGATGCCATTTTTTCCCAGCGAATCCTCTTTTTTATTTTTTACTCAAGGGGGGCGTGGTTGAGGGAAAACAAAAAAATTGGTTTCAAACCTGGAACCTCCCAGTTGCAAGACAACTGCTCTACCAATGAGCCATGGCGCCTCACTAAAAAAGTTGCAAACAGATCCTAAATATTTGAATCAACCCCCTTGTGATTGGTTTAGAGCTCTCCATCATGCAATATTCACGAGCATCTTTGTTCCCTTATGTATTTTTTAACCCTTCTAGGTGCCGACTACACAGCAGCGGTCGAGTCTAAGCAGGTAGCTCAACAGGAGGCGCAGAGGGCTATGTTCCTGGTCGAGAGGGCCGTCCAAGAAAGACAACAGAAGGTCGTCCAGGCAGAAGGAGAGGCAGAATCTGCTGTTATGATATCCTTTTAACAAGCTTGTTGGCTCAATCCATTCATTTGTCGTTGTATTCATTCTATGTATTTGCCGGCGATAAGGCCGCAGCGCCGCATACAGGGCTGCCAACTAGTACGGATTTCCCATAATTGGTACGGAAACTAACGACCATTACGGCAGTACGGAATGTTGTCTAAAAATTACGGAATTTTCTTCTTTTTTTTTTTTCTTTTTTTTTTTGCGCATAGGGATCTATCGTAGCAAGTGCTGTACAGTATGGTGGCCATCCAGCACTCGCTGCATGAGAAAGATGGAAAATTTATCAAGTATTCTCTTAAAAGAAGCCAATTTTTCATTGAAAACTTATGTGTTGTGATGAACTGAAAATCAATATTTAGCAACTTTGTGGGAGTAAAATCACAACAAATTTCAGATAATCATGCGCGCATGCGTCCGCTTGCCATTCTTTTAAGATTTATGGCGCCGCATAGGAAATTACTGATTTATTCCCCAAATTACTGATTTTGAGCCTTATGGTTACTGATTTTCTGTTCTGGAGGTTGGCAGCTCTGCGCATAGGCCGCACCCCCGATTTTGACATTTAAAAAATGCGGTTATCCCGACTCTGATGCTCTCTCTTGCAGCTTTCTCTTGTGTATTGCGCCATAGCTTTGTTCGCGCGAGCTGAGACTGGATTGAGGTTGCTTTAGCTATAGCAGACACTTAAATCTGGATTTACCAGTAGCGTTTGGTTGGTAAGTTATGAATTTTATTTACGAGATTGACAAAAATTTGCACCTCATTTGAAAAATATAACACATAATTGTCGGTAAGACATGTGTTATTCTAAACAGTTATTCTAAAAATGTCCATCACCTTTCATTGTTGTCCCATATGTACAAATTCATGCTGTCTTTCATGGTTTTGACTTGCAATTTTTTTTTTTTTTACTCGCCGCAAAGGCCGCACCCAGACTTTTTGATATTTTCTCATCCAAAAATACTGCGGCCTTTACGCCAGCAAATACGGTACTTGATTAATTTCTGATTTGACATTGACCTGAGACACTTTTTGCACAGTCACAGTCAAATGATGATTATCCCCAATATGTGATGCCAGTTCCTAAGATCCTAGAGAGTCTCTTCTGGTAATCCCCTGAGAAACCAGAGTAATCATAATGCCTTGAGGGGGACCGTCTGTAATCTTGATGATTGACCCTAACCTTGGTGTCCTTGGACGTCCCTCGTAGGATGCCAGACACCGGGTTTCCCTCGGTGGTCTTTCATTGTAAACCCAGACGGACAGGACACCGTCTGACACGGGATGTGAGCTGCCACCGCTAGAGATCCTGCGGTGTTCCGTAGCTCCATCTCAGGATGGGACAGAGTGGGTTGGATTTACCAAAAAGTTTAGGAAACGGGGAAAAGATCTTGCTATGTGGCAGGGGGAGGAGTTGGACAAAATGAGTCTTTCAGGAAAGTCTTGGGATATCCAGTTTCTTGTTAGACGCCACTTCAATCCCTGTGACTAGTAAGCATTTGTTTTTGTTTGGCCGGTAAGGACGGAGAGACTGTGGGTTGGAAACCAGAAGGGTCTGTCTGGGAATCCTTGGCTGGCTCTGTGATCACAAACATCTTTGGTAATCTGATGACTATAAAGCCCCACTGCACTACTTATAGCTACTAGCGCCCTCTATATAGCAAACAATGCCTAATCGGTGACCATTGGTCCCCCATGTTCCTCTTTTTCTCATGTTAATTGAGAGCTGAGTTGATGAGAACACCACCTGTCCAGTGACCTTGCAGGGTGGTCTAATCCCTTTCTGTACACTAGTACAGATGAGCTTTAAACTAAAGATTGGATACTACTTGAAAGTGCACATTTTCTCAACAAACCTAATACTATTATGTAGTTGTTATGATACATTAGAATGAAACTTTGTAAATGTGATCTCTTTATTCTATGGGTATTGAAACGTGCCAGATATTTTGATGTTACGTCAATCTATGATGCTTGTAAATAATTGTAGTCTTTAAAGGTACTATGTCCCTTTTGCAGCCAACCTCAAATGCTGTAGAACTTTGCAGGAATTATGAATATGTCATGTATGTCCTATCTGTGAAATTTAAACGTTAGCAGTGTCCTTATATTCAAATTATGCAAGGAAACCTGTTTACTTGCTAGACTTCACTGTCAGACACTATTGAGTGACTGACTGGCTTTTCTTCTTCTTTGGTAATAACATACATGAAAAGAGTTGTAAAGGGTACATGAGCATTTGTCTACATCAATAACCCACTTCTTGTGATGGCCAAGATTACACTGATTGAATTTTTCCGCAGCATAAAACGTATGACCATTCGGTACAATTGTCTGAAAATCAAGACTATTACTTTTGGGCTATATAGCCCTAAAGCCCACTTGAAGACATTTTCAAGCCCCACCTTTTTTAGGGAAGTTCTAAATTAGTATTATCTTTCAAATGCAGTTGGAATTTAACTTTTTCATTTTTTGGGCCTGCAAATGGGACATAGTACCTTTAAAATAGATGCAAACATATACTTGTTATTCCTTGTTCTACATATTATGTTATTCACGAGTAAGTTTTCCCTTTACATATTTGTATTTTCTGTGAGATTTTGTTTGTATTCCTTGACTGTTTTCTTGTGATTTACTTGGGAGAGGCCATCTCATCAAACCCTGGCTACCTTCAACTGAGGAAGATCAGAGCAGCACAGAGCATTGCCAGAACGGTGAGATATTTTTTTTGAATAAATATTTCAAAGTTTTTGTTAAAAAGCAAAATTCTCTACAAATGTACAGTGGACAAGACGGACTCCATAAGCTGTTGAACTTTAACGGGAGAAAGTCAGTAACCTTATCAACTTTTTTTTCATAGACCTCCCTGTAGCCCCTCTCAGGCCTCTCTGTATGTCACCACTCCCCTCCCCCACCCACGTACTTGTAAATGTGGTATCATCTAAATCTGATTGCCAGAATGATTATTACATCACCATTCTCTTCCATAGATTGCCAACTCTTTGAGTATCCCCATATGACCCCTCCCTTACTCTGTAACCACTACGAGTACCTTTCAGCATGCAGATTTTCACCTCTCCCTCTCTGTCTCTGTCTGTCTCTCTATCTCTCTCTTTCTCTCTCTCTCTTTGTCTCTCTCTCTGTCTCTCTCACTCATCCATTACTCTAACCAGTAACCACTATACCAGCATGCATATTATCACCTCTCCCTCTCTGTCTCTGCCTGCCTCTTTCTCTTTCTGTGTCCCTTTCTGTGTCTCTCTCACTCATCCATTACTGTACATCACTATGATTTTATTTTCAGCGTGCAGATTTTCTCCTCTCCTTCTCTCTCTCTCTCTGTCTGTCTGTCTGTCGGTCTCTCTCTCTTTCTCACTACATCACTTTGTCACTTCACATATCTCTTTTATATAGCCATTACTCCTGTCCCCCTGCCTACCATTTTTGTTTTACAATTTTATACTTTGATGTTTCAAATTTCATCTTTTGAATCACCCCCTGTCTTGTTATGAAAATGACACTCGCTGTCCTTTTCCTAAATCTCACACTCTCTGTACCTCTACCGTTCCCCTACCAGCCCCCTGCTCCCACCTCACCACCCTGACATCGCTCCACCTCTCCACGTTGTGATTAATATACAGTCAAACCTGCTTTAGTGACCACCTGTCTACAACAAACACATTTTTTGTTGCCCTTGAAAATGGTTTCTCATTGAAATATGTACTAAAGGAACCTGTCTACAAAGACCACTTTTTGTGCTTCCCTTGGGCGGTTGCTGTAGACAGGTTCGACTGTATATGATTGACTGCTCAGCCTTTTAATCGCCTCTATCTCACTCTCTCTCTCTCTCTCTCTTCCTCTTCCACAGATTGCCAACTCTCAGAATCGTGTGTACCTCAACGCTGGCAGTCTCCTACTCAACCTCACAGATAAGGACTTTGCTATCATTGCTCTGGACAAGAAGTGATGACATTCAACTAAATTCTATATATATATGTCGCTTGGGATGTTGATATTCACAACGCGTAAGTGACATGAAACATGCAACCACTATACCATCATTCGATTAACTTTTGATATAAACATCGTGGCTTTGTATCATGAAACTTTTCTAAGTATATACTGTAAGTTCGCTGACAAGCCATAGCAAAGAAAGTGTGTTTTATTGTTAATATGCATTTCATTGGGATGTCCATGAACTTGTACTTAAGACTGTTTCATGAAACAATGCCCAGATTTGAATTATTTACCGGTAACTGAATTTGAAAGCAAAAGAATGAAGACCCTGTTCCCTACTGCAAAAACTGTTTTACTTGCCCCTTTTCCCTAGAATTAATCTTATTTGATTCCTGTGATGTGATTAAGAGATCAAACTTGTATACGATGTTTGAAAAAATAATAATATTCATTTCTTGCATAGCAGATACCCCATTATAACATCCCTATGTGCTTCTAAAGAGCCATGGAAATGATTACCCTAGCTCTAGCTTGCTTGTGTATTTTAATAGTTATTCATCCCAAGGCCTGTCTTTTATACACTACAGTGTAGTTCTGAACGATTTATCAGTGAAAACTGTAATCCACAGGAGCCATTGGAGATAATTTTCCTCCCGCATAAACATCAAAAATATGTAATTTGCTGTTGATCCTTCAACTTTCATAATTGAGAATGTTATAAGGCTTTACTTAGTGCCTGGCTTTCCAACTGGGCACAATCTAAACTAGCATTGTCTGATCATGTATTCATTATGATGCGAACCATCTGTGGCAAATGCCGATGCAAACGCTGCAAATTGTGTGAGGGATATGATTGTATTGGTTTGGTGCATGTAATTACTCTTTTCACGAGGAAAGTATATCTTACCATTGACAAATAATGATTTCATTATGTTTTTGTTACTGTAGATTAGCAGTATATGTATCATAACGGTGAAAGAAAAACATTGCATTCAAGTAATTATTCCTCATATAAACACTGTATTATTACAAGATCTTTTCAAATGTTTTGGAAGGAATTTAAAGGTTTTACATTAGATGATAAAAGTATTTTATGAATCTTTGAAAAAAAACATAACAGAATCCTTAAGATTATGAATTTTCGACCAAGATATTGAGCAGATTTTCTTGTTCTATCACTGTGTTCTGATATGAATGATCATTGTGTGCCCATCAAACTATGGAGTTTGTTAAATATCTGCACAATGTGTGAATGTTTGAGATTTTTCATGAAAAAATACAAACTATTATGACACGATTCCTAGCTTACCAAGGCTCTCTTTGTGTGTCTTCACGTTTATTGTATATTACTGGACAGGTCATATGTGATATGACTGTGATAGAGTAATCTTCAACTCATCAATGTGATAACAAATTATTGGTTTACGTATAATAATTGTAAGATGGACCATCCCCTTTTATGTGTGTTATGTGTTGCAGTGTCAGTCCTGCCTCTGGCAATGAACAGGCTCGTCAAACAACAGAAAACAAGTGAATACATCCAAACATGATAAGATATATACTGTATCATATTCATTTGATAACCCTTCTAGTCTCTAAAGCACTAATCATTAGCCATGTGACCAAATAATGCAATGTGACGCCTTACAGATCATACCATACACCAGAAAATACTTGTTTGTGTTAATACACAAGACACAGGTTATACTTTGCTAAGATGAACAAACGTATTCTGTTTTTAGTAGAATTATCAACAAAATGTAATACATTAACAATCGCACAGGCAAATATTCAATAAGTCATGTAGCGATGGGGTACTTCATTTGCTCTATTTACTAATATAATCAAATTAATTACTTATTCAAACAGTTCGAAACAAACACATTTGATACCATTCTGGAAAGGAAATATACTAAATGTTAACTCACTTTTGGTGCAAAATTTGATCACATTTAGTGCAAAATGTCATCATTTGATTAGAAAGAAAATCTACTGAATGTTATTTGAACAAAATTCTATGATCAGTGGAAGAAAAATGAGCGAATTGTATTTAAACTACAAGATTGATGATGAATTATTGGATGTTTCATACATGCAACAACTTGTAAAACTAGTAAAAAGGAAAGAAAAAATTACAGCTATGCAATGATTGTCGGCATCATGGACTCGCCAACATATTTTAATGAAGGTCAGATATGCGTGGACTATCATTTAGGGTCAGATATGTTCATAAGGTTCCAAAGTCACATGATAATAATATCGGGTGATAAGAAAATTATCACATAAGGTCACAAGATAATAAAGTCAGATTATATACTCTATATAATTTAAGGTAAGATGATATATAAATAATAAATAATAATGATAACAGTGCTATTATAAATCGATTACCACCAAAGTCTCTAACCGCTATAGTATAACAAACAAAATACAGTGATAAACGATTACAAATTACAAATAAACCTACAAATTACAATACATATGAAATATACATCAAATAATAATTGATAATTAAAGATATGTAAGGTCGAGGTTGAGGTAGTTCTACTTGGCTCTACTCCCAGTTGGTCCACAGATCCCCATGCAGGGCAGGGTCGGAGTCGCAATCTATGCCAGGGTTGGCGGGGTATTCAAACCTAGAACCTGTGTAGTAAGACTGGAGACGTCCCAGGAGGTCAACCACCTCGTCAACCATGGAATCGGAGAGGTCGTCTTGCTCGGTAGGATCAGCAGTGATGTTGTACAACCAGATGGATTTCCCTGCGTCGGTTGCGTAGACGCTGGCGAATCCCGATTCAACAGGCGCAAGCCAATCCGTATCAGCTGGATTTTTAAAACAATGTTCACGAAAAGTTGGTTAGATATAGATGCAAAATATATTATGTCTCGCTAAGAGTCATTTTTTCTAAGATAAAAAAATGATTCAGTGAGACCGGATGATAAAGTGGCCGACTTAATGATAGAAATAGTCATAGTCATACTCCGGTCATAACCTTTTCGAAAATATTTGATTTCGTGAGCCTCAGGAAAAATACCATGTACATATGTTTTAGTTGATGAAGAAGAAAACTGTATTCAAATTTTATGGGCGACGGTGTATTAACAAAGCACTCGTAAGTCAAAAACCCAAAATGAAGAAAAAAAAATTAAAGTCAATGTAAACGGAACTAATAAGGGGAGAAAACATTGCTGTTGATTATTAAAACGTTACCTTGGTAACCCGTCACTAGCTTCATATCGCCTCTCCTAATTGAGGCATGGATAGATATATCGAAGATGGTAGAATAGCTGTCATACTTGGAATCAACGCTAGCTGGGCGCTGCATCTCAGGGTCTATATTGTAGACGATCTCACGATCAGGGTCACCAGATTCACCTTGACTGCAGAAAGAGACATATAGAGAGAGACAGAGAGAGGGAGGAGAGGGTGAGATAAATGACGGCAAAGGGACAAGAGAGCATTTTATGAGCATGATGAAGAACCTTATTTTCATATTTAAACATGGTGAGTTCAGACTTTTATCATCAGATTTTTTTGTTTTTCTTTCTAAAAGTTTAGAAGAATTACAAAGAAATGAATATCCTATTGCAAAATATGAAAGTAGATGGTAAGTGGCTATAAAAGGGACGCCCCCCCCCCCCCCCCTCTCGACTGATGAACAATGGAAGGGGAATAGAGGAAAAGGGAAACGAAGAAGTTACGAGCCATGCACTCATACAGCCTACGGAAAAAATCGTTTATATACCGAATCCCAAGTATAAATTCTTACAAAGAGATGCTTTAACAAAGTATTATAGTAATTGCGTCCTTGATTTTTACGCGCAAGTAGAACTATGCCCGGTCAATATTTTTCGCTATACTGCCCAGCAGTCAGTGAGGAATTCCATGCCTGAAGTTTTAACCAATCAGAGGCCTGTAATCTTTATATGCCGTATATTATATAATATGGTTCAAAGTTCATCAAGTACACGTGAGGTACATATAGCTTTGTATATATTTGTTTTCTTTTACCCTCTCCCACCCCAATCCCTAGCTGAACATTCACCAACTATATCATCAGATTCTTACCTGATCACATCCCACATGTTAACTCCATCCAGGCCCAACTCAGTGTGGTTCAAGGCCACATTGGCAACACCCTCAACTAGGGTTGGGTACCAGTCGCTTATATGCATTAGATCTGTGCTGATCGTGCCCTGGACGTTGGTTGAAAGCAATGGACCTGCGACGAAGCCTACACCTCTAATCCCGCCTTCGAAGTAGTTACCCTTGACACCACGCAGGGGCCAGTTGTTACCTGCGTTTTTCTTGCCCACGCCACCATTATCTGTCAAAGTTAAAGATTTTATATGATTTGATTCGATTTTATGTTAATTTTATTCCATATCCATCAACATATTTACATTTACAAGCTTACAACTTTAGATGTTAGCTAATGACAGGGTATATACAGAAAAGGGGTTGTCTTAAGCTTAAACATAAGTCGGCGACTGGTTGCTAGATGTTTTGGTTGGCTGCAAATTTAGATGTTGCATTAAAAACCCTTTAAACTTGTCGGCAGAATATTTTATTTTGAGATCTTTAACCGATTGACAGAAGGAAGGTGACACGTCGGTAACTGGTCTTTAAGTGGCTGCCCAAGGTAGCCGAACATTTATTTCGAAGAGCTTTGGCAACTAGTTGGTGACCAAATTTAGGACCCCGTACGACCAAATGCCGACCAATCGTCCACCGACACGATGCCTTATGTTCACCGATAGTGCACCATGTGTACAAATACTTCCTCGCATTCATCAACCATCAAGGAGGCACATAGGACAATGGCCAAGAATCTGTATCCAGTCGGTGACCGTGCAATCGGGGATCATTTGACAACCTTTCCTCGACCACGGTTACCCACCAATCTTCCATTTTTTGATGAATCGACACACGGTCCGAAACCAATCGGCGACCTGTACGTAACCGGGATCGGCGACCGCAACCGCAACCGCAACCGTTCAGCGATCAGTCGCGTTGTAAAATTTATAAGCTTCAGTCAACAGTGGTTGTCGATGGTTGTAGCTATTTTTCTTTTCGGTTGTTGCAGATCGGGCGACCGGTCACCACTCTGGTGTGCCCCTGGCCTTTTGTTACAAAAGATTTTCAAAAGTAAAACGTCTGGTTGACATCCTCGTGCAAAGTTCATTATGTTCAAAATGTGAAAAATCTGGGAGCCCTACATTTTAGCTGGCAATCGTAATCATTTTTACAGGAAGACATTTTTTTAGTTTCACATTCTAAAACAACGAAAATGGCCTAGATCAATCCTCAGTCTTTTATAAAGAAGTAAGAAATACAGTCATATTAATGGAATTAAAAAAAGGCACAAAGTGTGAAAAGATACCAAAAAAAAAAAAATGTCTGACCGGTTGAGAAGATGAAGACGGTGTCATTCCAAAGTCCTTCCTCCTTCAATGTATCTGTCAGGTAGCCGATCGACTCGTCTAACATCGTCACCATACCTGCATACGTGCGACGGTTTCTATTGTTAATCTTACCGCGGTAGTCGACAAAGTACTCGTCTGGAACTTCGAACGGGAGATGAGGTGCTTGATGGGACAGGTACAAAAAGAGGGGCTAGGAGAGAACCATAATAAAATAGGGAGTTCGAAATTAAGCCAGTTACATGGAATATCAGGTTAACGGCCATTGTTGGAGGATAACTGATTTCCTCTTTTTACGAGACATATATAAGTGACATTTGAGCCACCCTGTCCGCTGCGGCGCTTCATAAAAAAAAGTGTAGCATATTAAGCGCATTTAATTTATATAATATAAATATAAATACATGTACATGTATGATATAAAAGCATGTGAATTTTCTCGTACATGAAAACTACAGACATCGCAGATGACACTTATAAATTATAAGAGCTAGTGTGTTTTTTACGTGATTTAAAGAGTTTCATCGAAGCAGAGGTCGAGCAGTATGACTCAAATTTCAGGCGTGTTCACTAATGCAGAACTTGTCTCGTTAACGGAAGACATTCAATGTCCTGAAATATCGCCCATTTCCTTGACTGATCATGAATAGGGGCTAGGTTAAAACCATAATAAGATGGGGAACTTGGGCTAGCATAATACCGTGTTTTTTGCTAATTACTTCAAAATCCCTTATTCCAGAGAGACTGTTAGATTGAAGTATTTAAAGTCCAAGGTGGAATGATGATAAAATATTGGTCTTATTAGAAGAGCGAGAAAGTATCAAATGGTGAATAGTAACATTCACCTCGAAGAAACAACTAGCTAGTGTAGACATTAACTACCCTTTCCAGCCTGTAACGTAACTGTTGTAAAACGAAACGAAATGATGAAGATGATGATGGTGATGATAATGGTGATGGTGATGATGAGGAGGAAGAGGTGGAGGAGGAGGAAGAGGATGATGATGATGGATGATGATGATGACGACGACTATAATAATGATGACTAGGAGGTCGAGGGGGAGGAGAATTACGAATGTGGATGTGGATTGGAGACAAGAAGGAGATAGTAATCTGGATGAAGAAAAGGAAAATGAATATAGCAACATTTGAAACGGAGGAGGAGGAGGAGGAGGAGGAGGACTACGACGACGATGATAATATGATGATGATCGAGTTAGAGAAGAAGCAGGGAGTTTAGAAAAGGGTAATGTTCAAGTAAAAACAGAATATTTCAGCAAGAAATCGAAATCGTTATCCAGCCAAACCAAAGGGATGATGAGGATTGTATAATTAAAAGAATGAAAGCGCTGCAAACTTAAAGACCGTCAGCACTACTGGGCCAGAAGGGATTAGACCACACAGCGAGGTCACTGACAGGTGGCTATCTCATTAACTCAGCCCTCAACTTACTTGGTTTTGGTCATGTTCTCTGATGATTGATTGCGCTCTCTCGGTAAAGATGGTAGTCGAATATTGGTCCTCGTAGACGGGTTGGACATTGACTTCATCATCACGTAGATCCATGCCAACAAAGTTCTGACCACATTGAGCATTAGGCCTACCGCTACCGACATCAGTGTAGTTATGAGAGAAATGATCACCACTACCAAGAAGCAATCCTAGGAAAAGAAGAAATGAATTGATCGAGTGGGGTGAGCTGTGAAAAAAGGGCCGAGGGCACTTAGGGATTTATCCAGGAACGGTTCTAAAGATTATGTTTTTTTTATTTTTAGGGGCCGGGCTTTCAGGCTTGGTGGACTGGGGGTCCTAGTATGCATTTTAACCATGTGCATCACTTAAATCAATTTATTATTACGAAAAATTGGTGGGGGCTTAAAGAAATAAGGGTGTTGGATTGACCGCCCCCCCTCCCCCTGCAAGATCCGAGAACCAGTACTCAATTTCATCACGATCCAATCGAATGGCATTAGCCGAAGAAGAAGGAAGAAGGAAGAAAAACGAGAAGAATAAGAACTATAATAATTTTGTGGGGGAGTAGGAGAAGGAGGAGGAAGAAGAAGACGTTTCCCTGATTTTTTCCCGATTCGTCCATCTGGAAAATCGGTCAGTGCTCACACTAACTGGACGAACGTCCACTGCAGAGAGGTTACATTTTTGTTCTTCAGAATAAACCATAATGAATTATTTAATCAACGTATCTCAACGTAACATACCAAAGAATGATTGGAAGCCCCTGTTGAGTGGCCAGCATTCCTGCTTGTAGAATCCAAGATGCCATTTACCAACGAGATGGGTGGCGTAGCCTGCATCCGCGAGTTTGTTAGCCATGGTGTCGTCACCAAGAGGAAGACATCGGGGCACTCTCGGGTCGATAACAAGGTGTTGCATCCCATTGTGGATCTAATTTGATGATGAGAAGGAGGACACTTTACTGAGAAAGTATGTTAAGAATATTATTTTTGTCTTAAAGCTCCATTGTACTACTTGTGGCTACTTGCTCCCATTATATATAAAACAATTCCTATAAGCGGTGCCCGTTGGTCCCCCATGATCCTCTTTTTCTTATGTTAATTGAGAGTTGAGTTGATGAGATAGCCACCTGTCAGTGACCACCCTGGGTGGTCTAATCCCTCCTGGCCAAACTAGTACAGACGGGCTCTCAAAATGGCGATTAAAAAAAAGGAAGTTGAAAGAGATAATTGAGGTAAATAAACATTTTTCTCTGTCTCCCTTCCTCTCTCTGTCTCTCTCTCCCTCTCCCCTCTTTCTCTCTCTCTCTCTCTCTCTCTCTCTCTCTCTCCCACACACACACTCTGACTCATTCACTCGTCCCTCTCTCACTAACACATCCACCACCCCTCCCTCCCCCTTCCCCTTTCTTTCTTTAACGTGATCTCTGCTCCTTACAATAATATTTACCTAATTTCTTAATTTCTCTTTCTTCATCCCTCCATAATATTTTTCTTTCCTTACTTTTTTTTGCTTTTTTATTTGTATTTGTTTGCGTATGTGTGTTTTTTCTTTCGCTTTTGTCATTGATAATTCACGAAAAAACAATGCAGTTAAAAGATGCTTATAAGTATCGGCTTGCATGGTAATGTAGATATACAGTAAGCAATACGGTTGCACCATGTGAGAGGGGGGAGGATTGGGGAGACCTGAAAAGGACTGTCGGTAATCTTTCTTTCTTGAGTGTGTGTGTAGTCCTGAAAAGGACTGTTGGTAATCTTTCTTGAGCTTATGTTATAAAGATAACTATATATAGCACCGGTTGGAGAGGACGGGTAGTAGGAGTGGTACCCATTTACACCTGGGTAAGAAGTGGATTGATGTCTTGCCAAAGGATGTTATAGTGCCGGGCTGGGATTCGAACCCTCAACCCTTGGATTGAGAGTCAAAATGAATAAAACGCTATGCCACGACATCTCCACAATTATATATCTTATTTCTCTGACATAATGTCATTGTCGCTAAAATATTGCCTTCTTTTCGGCGTTATTTAGAAACTGGAAAGTACATCTCTACCTTTAGCAAATTTATCTACAAATATCAGCTTATCAAGTTGCTGTGAAAACTGTTATTTAGCACTAAGTTACAATTACTCTATCAATCAAGGATAGGCCTTTCTCGTCATCGAAGCCCCTATATACACACAGCGCCTTGCCTATATCAGCATGCATGGTGTGCGTGCATATAGGCATAGGTTTGCAAATGTTTCATTTCGGCTCTTACATCTCTACCTTTAGCAAATTTATCTACAAATATCAGCTGATCAAATTGCTGTGAAAAACTGTTATTTAGCGCTAAGTTACAATTACTCTATCAATTACAACCCCACTCTCTCGGCAAAATTGTGTCCATAATTATGTATATGGCTGTACTTACGAAAGTGATGACCTCTTAATTATAATATTATGATGTATACAGCTATTATTTCTACGTGGGCATGCAGTGAATGCAAACTAGTTTTCATTGTTCATGATTTGTTGTCTTCCTTTTGGTTAACCACAGTCAACGTCACGTTAAAATCATAATACAAAAAGTGTTATCAGACAGTGTTGTGGTTTGATATGCTCTAAAAGCAGCTTAACAATCACATTAAAAGCAGGGCAAATATTATGAGACTAATGATGTGACCTACTTGTTTGGTAAAAGGGGAATGTACTTTTGGATAATGACTTTTTACTCTACATATGATATTGCAGCGAGTAAACTCTGAAAGTAGTAGTAGTATCGCTTAGATTGCAAAAAATTGATTAAAATTGATGACTTAAGAATGTATATGTCTCGCAGCCGTTAAAGGGATCCAGTAACTTTGTCTCAGATTCTGAAACAAAATCCCGGATTCCGCTCATGCTGCAATGATAATTATAAACCTTTAGGTCAGTCAGGAACCCCATGACGTTTACAAGCCGATCGCCTGTCTGATTATCAAGATATTTTTTATTGGAAATCGAAACCAAATTTTGCGTTTTCCTAACGGTTTTCATAACACTACAGTCTATTGGGGAAAACGAGTATGTTAAAACCGGTCACTCAAAGATGTTTAAAAAACTTTTTTGAGGCACCTCCGACTTGATCATTTTGAAGCGCGATTTTTTTTTTTTTTTTCGGGCTTCAATATTACACAAGTCATATCACAGACACTGATAACACGTAGGGCCGTGTATCTCAGATTTAACATTGCTAAATGATGCCTTTAAGCTGACTTGTACAAATTGTTTTACAGATAAAAACGATATACAACATTGTAACAACATAGTGTAAGGTAATAAATGTGATAAGCAATTTGGCATGGTAATGATGATTATATTATTCGTATAATGTGGTAGTTGATTTCTTCTCCAACCGTGTTAACTTCCGTCCGAAGAAAAAGAGAGAAAGGAAAAGCAAGTCAATCAATATCCGATTCGAAAACGATATGGAAAACAAAATCTTGCCTTATGATTGAGCTATAAAAGTAATTAAAATTGTTGTGAGACACACTATCATCAAAAAAATCAATTGAAGGAATGGAATTGAAGATCAATAAATCCATAATTCCATGGAATATATAGGCGATTTAAGCAACATCTGCCGCAGCTGTAATATCAAATTCTAAATTTGATTGTGGCGATTAATCATTGTAGAGAGTTATCAATATTTACTTTGTTAACGACTTTTATCAATATCAACATGTAAAATGTGATTACGACGATTAATTGTTCTTCAGCGATATAAATATTTACTTTGCTGGCGACTTCAACTAATATCTAAATCTAAAATTAGATTGTGGCAATTTATTATTTTGGAGAAATATCAATATTTAATTTGCTAACGACTTCAATCAATATCAAAATCTACAGTTTGATTGTGACGATTCATTATTCGGGAGATATATCAATATTCACTTTGCTAACGACTTCGATCAATGTCAATATCTAAAATTTGATTGTGACGAATAATCATTCTGGAGAGCATCACCTAATTATTTAATGACCTAAAACATTATCACCTTAATTCTACTTGCAATATAATATTGTTTTTTTTTCTCTTTTAGATGATTTTTCATGCCTTGATAGAAGTGACGGCCATCAAAGAAAAACAAAACATGTGATCCACTGCAGCTTGATGTCGATATTAAAATTTAAGTTACGTATACATTGCTTAATTGAGATATATTTTAATTCAAATGAAGTCAATTTAGTTAAAGAAGAGTATACGTTGGTTTGTTTATATTCATCAAGCTAGCAATTAGACTTATAACTTGTACTCCATCATTTCATTTTTAACCCATCTACAACATTTTTTATTTTGTTGTGAATGTTATTTGTGAAGAGTTTCTCATTTTATGGGGAGCTGATGTATTCTAAAATAGTGAGAGGACGGCATCGTCATCTCATGACCAATTAGGTTGCCGATTCGCCTCCATATCGAAAAATGATTTTCATTATTTTTCAATTATATTGAAGAAACAAATTATTTCGTGTGTTTCTCTGCATGATTTAAAAAAATATATTTTCATAAAGATATGTTAAAAGCGAAGTTAGACACTGGAGCAAATTATCAATTTACATTTTTGTTCTTTCTTAATTTGCGAGGTTAAACGTTTTGAATCTTAGCATTGAGTTAATATTAGGCTGAAGCTTACAATTAATGTCTGCAATACAAATGCAATTATAAATATATTGTTACTGTGCTTCGTAAAGTTGTGTTAACAATTTAGGATGAGTGTTATTTTCTGAAAGTTTCGGTTATTACTTTTTTTTATTTGCGTTTTTATTGGTAAATCAAAAGTTATCACAATACTTACAGATAATTTACATAATTAGAGACGAATTCACTAAACAGGATAAAGCAATAACAATAAAATAAAGTAAATGGTACAAAATAGAATTTTTAAAAAGGCAGAAAATTGAATTACTTATTGTCTTACCAGATATTTTCCACTGAGGAACTGACTTCTTGAGGGTGTGCAGAGGGGAGCGACGTAATAACTCTCCAGCTTCAATCCACCGGCTGCCAGAGCATCGATGTTATCTGTCTCAATCGCTGATCCGTCACTATGGTAACCGACATCGTTGTATCCGAGATCGTCTACCATGACGAACACGATGTGCGGAGTCGGCGGACTCGCCAAAGCTAGGACTACTAGCTGTGCGAGAGCAAAGACCACCCCCGTGCTTCTGGCAGAAACTGTCATCTTGGATTCTAGGAGAACAGGAAACCTTTCTTTATTTATTTTGTCGAAACTTGTAATCAGCTGAGGTTGCACAATTTGGAAAAATGGTTGCATAAAAATGTCCATACCCTTGTCTGTCATTGCTTCATATTGTTGAACATTATAATGACGTAATCCGAACATGATTTCAGGTGCTGAAATTGCTCGAGTTGATTTCTCGAAAGACTCTGCAATCGTATTAGCATTATCTATATTGTCACGTTTTGACCATAAGAAATACGGCTTTTAGAGTGTTATCTATCACAGCGGTGTAGCTATGGGGCATGGTTACACGTGTCACCCAATCAAGAAAGAATCAATGAGAGAGAGAGAGAGAGAGAGAGTAAGAGCAGAGAGAGAAAGAGAGAGAGAGAGAGAGAGAGCAAGGACAGAGAAAGACAGTGTGAGGGCAGAGAGAGCAGAGAGAGAGAGAGAGAAGGAGATAGAAGGGGGAGGGATAACGTGAAAACAAGAATGATACAACCCCCTCAAATAAACCCCATTCACTTGTAAAATTCCATTCACTCAATAAGACCGGTGCCGCCGCCCCCCCCCCCCCCCCCCGACAGCTCATGAGACCAACAGGCCGCGGGACTGACAGTTCATGAGACCGAAAGCGCCCGCCAGACCGATGGCCGAAATGCTTTTAACACAGATAATGGCCCGAATTCACAAAGGAGGTTTGTTGACAAACCTTGGTTTTTGTACGTCATATGACGCGTTTTACGCGTTTTTTTACAAACCTGGTTTGTAAAGAACAAAAGGAGGTTTGGCGAAACAAAAGGAGGTTTGAGCTCAAACCTTGCTTTGTGAATTCGGGCCAATGAGTCTCGAGGGCTGTCGGCCGGGCTGTCGGACACCGTGTTTGTCGGTGACATCTCGGACAATGTCGGATGTCTCCGAAAATCTATGTCTGATTCGGCAAAATAATTAAAGACTTTCATACGACAGTAAGAAATGAAATGTAGATCTTGATCGACTTATGGATAAAAAAAAAAAGGATCTACAAATAATAAGTAGCACATTTCACAATAAACCGAAAGCTTCAGTCTCGGGTATCGACGGTTGTTTCGCTGAGACAGGGGCGTACGCAGGGGGGGGGGTGTTTTGGGGGTTCAAACCCCCCCCCCCTTTGGTATTTTTATGTATGTAAACCCCCCCTAAAAAAACCTAAACCCCCCCCCTAAATAACCTAAATAAGGT